>JANHFO010004081.1:284428-304160 GCA_032468095.1 Pareas carinatus
GCCTTGCAAACCTAGGCTTGAAGCGAGCAGAGTCAAAGTTCTGGAGGGTCGCGAAAAGAAGCTTTTTCTTCTCGCTTCGCCCTCTCTTTCTAAGAGGGTTAATGTTTTTCTTTTTTCTAGTAACAGTTTTCTCCCTTCTCCCCTTCCCTTCTTGTCTCTCTCTTTTTTCCTCCCAGATGACATTGTTCTCAAAGGGAAGGAGAGAAAATGGACAAACTAGAGATTCTGCACTTGGATTCGCCCTCACTCCACCTCCCGGGGTTATTTCTCCCCCTTCTCAGACAATAGCGCGCCAAGGATTTTCTTGGAAATGTAGACACGTTCTTGGTCCAGGTTGCAAAGAGCAGGGCGTGGGGAGAGCAATTGAGGCAAGAGACCTAGAGCCCCTCCGACGGTGAGGTGGCTGATCCAGAGTGAAGGCTGGATGATCTACCAAACATCTCTGCATTCTGATCGAAATCTGAACCAGCTTCCCCCCCTTACCATTTTGACGAAGAATGTTGGAACTTTCCCCCCTACTTCCTTTCCCCTCTTTTTTGCATGCATGCATTCCCAAGAGAGCTTATGAGCCACTCATGAAAGGAAATATGTTACTGGAGTCCCCCACCCTTCTTTTTGAACAGATATAATGGCAACGAACCCCCCCTTTTTAAAGGAGTGAGAAAGGGAAATTCTCCCACCTACCGCCCAAAAACCATTTCAGCAGCAAAACCTCACTGGCTCAAATTCTTATGAGCGAAATAGTTCAGGTTCCTTATTAGTTTTGCTTTGTTTTGGAATTGTTCCTGGAAAAAATAAAAAAGGGAGGGGGGACACAAAAATGAATCGTTCTATTTATTTATTGATGACCCATGTTAAAATGCAAATAGATCCGGTGTCTAAATGCATTCCTATTTTGATGATTGTTTTGTAAATATCATTGTATATTTTTCTGCAATAAATAAATTGAACTGTTAAAGAAAGTTAACAGTTTGATCTGTACGGAGAAAAATAGACTTGAAACTCAAGGTAAATAATACTGGCGCAGATAGATCTGGAGTTACCCAGAAGCGGGTGGGGGTGAGTAGAGAGGGATGGAGTATAAACAAATGGGGGGGGGGGAAGCGCAAATAAACCAGCTACTGACAGACACAGGAGTGTTAATTATCGAGACAGTTTTATGGTTCTGTTTGTGGGTTTATTGGGCTTCAGATATTAACCCTCTTTCAGTCAAAACAGTCAGGTACTTGACAGGTTCAAAAGCAGTGAAATGTGTGGGGGTTTCTTCCCTTCACTCTCTTAATGAAAAGCCGTTGCCCCTCTGTATCTAGTATCTTCATTAATGTAGAGGCTTTTGCTATCTTGGAAATCTGTGTTAAGTTTTGTTGCAGTGCTAAATAAATGGAACATCCGCAATTACATCTGAAGTGCATACTTTTTTTTTTGCAGACAATGGCAAGGGAAGGGTTAGGTTTACTTTAAAGGACACTTAAGAGCCCTGTTGATTTTATACTAACATTTAATTAACACGGTGGCTTAATAACTGGGGAACTAGTAAGGGGGGGGGGAGAGATATAGAGTAACTTGGGAAATAACTTTTGTAGCTTTAGAATATTTCTATCACCCAGCCTTCAAACTGGCCCCTTCTTAAAGTGTTATAAATAGCTCCCATCATGCCCAGCCAGTCACTGTAAGCGTGGTTTAGAAGTGATGGGAGTCAGAATACAATTGCATCTGGAAAACATCAGGGGAAAGTTTGGTTCAGACTAAATGGATTCGGTAAGCTCAAAATAACATGAAACAAATCCCATTCATTTCCACCAAATTGCCAAGGAATATTCCCAGTTATGATTTCAAAGCAACACTTCCTTTTTAAAAGAAAGAAAAATATTCCTGTTACTGCTTTCTTGATATAGGAAAGGTCTGTCTTCTGGCGTTTCGCTGGGAGAAGAATGCATGTTTATGCAACGCTTTCACTAGCAAGTGCCAGATTGGATTCCCTTATATCGCTCTGCAGATTTCTAAGTACCCCTCGATCCACAGTCTAAAAGTGCAAAGGCGCATTCCCTTTTTGGGGCCCCGTCAAGGGAAAGACCCCAGTGGACCATTTATGCAAGTAAGGCATAAATCAGAGCCTGGGATTCGAGGCAGTTAGTCCAAATCACAGGTTGCAGTCCCCCTGCACCCTTTCTTGAGGTGGGGGTTGTTTTGAATAAATCTTACAAGACCCTGCTGCTGCCCATCAGCTTGTCTTTTTCCTTCAGCTCACGTGGTCTGGAGATCTAGCTGAAACGTCAGGGTTGATCTATCTCAGACTTCAGGCGCTAGAGATCCACGAGGAAAGCATCAAAAATAAGCTTTGACATCTTCCTTCCATGCTGATTCATAAAGGAATTCTGCTCCGGCCGCTTCAAGTTTTGGTGGCTTCCCAGTCGGTAACTGCTATTAGCTCCTTTCTAACTTCCAGAGAAGTCTAGGAGAAATAATAAAGTGAAGGGTTTCCTCCAAACGGAGCGATGTTTACTTAGCCTAGATGGTGCTGGCATTCTTGTCTCACTTGTTTGTCTTTCCTTATCTACCTATTAACAACTCCAAGCTGGCTTAAGCTTTTTATCTACCTCTGGACAGAAGATATATTGACTCTCTACACTTTTAATATGTGTATGTGTGTATAGGTCCGTATGCGAAAGCACACGTTTGAAATGGCAGAACCTAGGTATATTAAAGCTGATTAGCCAGGAGTTTGGAAACTTTTCGCTGGCTTAGAAAGAAGAGATGTATTTGGGCAGAGGGCACCGGCAAGAAAAACTGAAGGTGATGCTTTGGTTTCCTAAAAGGTACAACGGTTTAAGATGGAGGCATTTAAGGAAAACCTTCAAATGTGAATATAGATACCCAAACAAGATCCCTTTCTGGGTAATGTGGAAAGGTAGGATACCAAATTACATTTGCATGTTCTTTGCTCTTTCTTGGATTGCTCCTGTTATTATAGCGATCACAATAATTACAATGTTAATCTAAGTTATATTGGCTTTGATCACATTTGGGTAGAGTTGGGAGAAATGATATAACAGTTTTTATCAAGGCTAATTTTTAGGTTGAAAAATCACTTCATACATCTCGACTCTCTTATTTTTAATTCGTTGCAAGTATAAACAAATCAGTTTTAATCTGTTTCCTTAAACTGTAACAGTTTGCAAAGAGCATTCCTATTCAAGTGAAGTGATTTACTTCAGCGCAAGAAGGCAAAGAGTTGATCAACCTTGTGCATCTCTTTTTAGAACCGAGTCATGGTGAGCCAGCCAGCATGCTTCTAAAGAAACAACCTGATTTACCGTTGTGTGTCCCTTTGATTTTCAGCAGATTTTCTTCCAAACTAAATAAGTTTAGAATTGAAATTTAGGGCTGTGGTACTAAACGCACGTATTATGGACGAAACCCCCACTGAACACAGCAGTACTGTGTTCAAGAATAAAATGTTTAGGATTGCTCTGTAATGAATATGTGCATACATGTTACATCTGTAACGTGGATGCTAAATAGGATGTTTGCCTTACAGTCTGAACTTGTTTTGATTTGTAGCTGAAATGAAAGTGAAACAACTGATGGGGGAAAGCGCCTGCAATCAGTAGCGGGTTTTGTTTCAGATCCAAGCAGCACCTGGCTGAGCTTGTTTGAATTGGGAAACCAAGCGGGGTTGGGCTTGGTTACTATTTGAAGGGGACACTTCCAAAGAATTCCATTGAGGGGGAAAAGCATCCCAGAAAAAGGCAAAAGAAAACCACTTCCTATTCTTGGCAGAAGACTAGACAGCTTGTCCGTGCCTGAGGCCACTAGGCTCCATATCGAGGATGGAGTTACTTTCAAGCAGGAATGGATGCTTGCTCTGGGGTTAGCGCGTCATCACTCCCAGGTCCTTTGAAGGCGGTGAATGCAACCCTCGGACTGGTTCTCACAAGCTATGCCTGGTTTCCTGTATCACTGAACTCAGGAAGCCTGCATAGAACTGGATCGGTACCTTTCTCCCTTTTTCCAAATGGACATTGAGACCCGCAAGTAAAGCCTGCTCGGATAACCGGCGGCGTAGATTTTGAGGCCACTCGCTCTCTCCCTCGCCCCGAAGAACTTTAGAAGTACAGACGTTTGGAAAGATGAAAGGAAGGTGGGGCGGGAGGGGGGCAGAAGGAGAGGCAACTTTTCTCCATCTGGCGCTCCCGCAGGTATGGGCGTACAACTCCATCGTTCGGCAAGGCCGGGCTGTGCCGGGCGGTGTTGGCCATTGTAATCCAAGACACCCGAAGAGTTCCGGCGTGGAAAAGATCAGCCACACAAACACCGATACTGCGCAGCAGCTCCTCGCGCTTATTTGAAGGCGGAGAAGACATCAAAGGCGCCTTCCCGGTCTCGGGAGTCTCGCTTGAAACCTGGCTGACAACGGCCGCCCTTCCAAAGAGCCAGGATTGCTGGCTCTCGGCTTCTCTCCTTCGGGATCCGGTTCTCAGCAGGGGTGGGTGCTGGGACGAGAAGCAAGAGGCTAGGGTCTCTGCCCCACCAGAGCTCTTGAAGGCGACCCGAGCCCCTGTGGAAAGTCACATTCTTCTGTTCCTCTCATAAGATCTCCTGGGAAGATTTTGTGCCAATTAGCTTCAAAGCGACGCGAGGCCTCCTTGCTCGGGAGGGTGGGTTCCTCGTCTAACCCGGGAGGTGGAGGGTGAACAGCCGCCGGAGAAACCCCGGTTGGAACTTGGCGAGCCCGCTGAGCTTTCTCGCACATTCCACGGTTTGGCAAAGGCCGACCTAGTTATTTTCCCGAGTCCAGTATCAAATTCTTCTCAGGCGTACAGTTTCATTTGAAGTCCTGCCCAGGCATCCTTCAAAGTGAGCGTTTGTCCCCGCTCTAATGATGTCAGGCGGTTTCCCCAAAAAACTTTCTAATGTCTTTTTTAAAAGGTGAAGAAGAAGAGGCAATACATTGAAACGTGTGGGAAATCGAACTAGAAATTCGGTGCCCTTGAGAGAAAAAGATGAAGGGAAGGACCACTCAAGGATGGAGTAATGCAGGCATTTGGTCTGAGCCGTGGGGAAAGAGGGTTGCCGGGCCATCGCTGCAAGTTTACCGCGGAGTAACTTTCCCGAGCTTTCTTGAGGCGGCCTCCCAGGCAAGCGCTCTGCCAACTGCAGCTACAAACGCGCTGTAATTCCAAACTTGCAGTGCCTGGAAGCCGCTTTCTTCATTTCATGAGAACTTATCTGGATCTCAGGGGGTTGGATCCCATTCCCGGTCGGCAACA
The DNA here is from genome assembly GCA_032468095.1 of Pareas carinatus. NCBI lineage: Eukaryota > Metazoa > Chordata > Lepidosauria > Squamata > Pareidae > Pareas > Pareas carinatus. The sequence continues at coordinate 289,699 of JANHFO010004081.1, forward strand.
CGTGCAGGAAATCAAAATGCGCTTCTGAGCAAAAGGAAGGTTGCCGAACCCACGAAATCAAAATGGCTGTTATGGCTGAGGCTTCTCTCGTGGTCGGAACCGACTTTATTGGAAGCATAGCCATCATAAAAGTGCTAAATTTAAGGCTTGACAGTTGATTAATTTATACTGCAATTTCTGCAGATCTGTATATTTATAAAATTATTTCCAGGAAAACATCCCTCTTTAACAAAACATACAGTTATTAGCAGTAAATTGTTTTGAATTTAGTAGATTCCCCACCTACTTTCAAATCAACTGCCTCTTGGTCACTGGCATTTTCTTTCAGGAAACCCACTTAAACCAAAACCAAAGAATAGGGGGGGTGAGGGGTAGGATAGAAATGAGGGCATACATTTCAAAGCAAGACCGAGTATAATCTGAAAAGCTCAATCACTTAAAAGAACTGGTTTTTTTTTCAAGTAAATACTATTAAAGTGTGAGGTTTAATTTCAGGGTGGTTAACTGGTTAGGAAAAGAGCACAGAAACAAGCTGCCTTAGTCTGAAATGGACCACAGAAGATTACATTTTGAGATAATTAAGATCTAAATTAGGATGGTACAGTCTGAAGGTGTAAATTGTAATACTGTTGCCTGTTTGATTGGAAGTAGCAAAATTGGACTGCAGTTCTGATCATTTGTGTCTATTGGCCACACAGTCTAGGTCTAAAGGAGACATAACATCTGGACAGTTGCATCTCTTGTTTTTAAGCCAAGCAAGTGTTGAGTTCTTGATTTCTGACTCCTAGCCTCCTCACCTTTGTGGAAATAAATGTTATTAAAACCCACAAAACCAAACCAGTTTATCTGTTAAGATGCACCCCAAAATAATTTCTGGTGAGATCCCAGAAGTGACTAAAGACGAATTGTGGGTGCTAAGCAATAGATTTACTCCTTTTTTCTGCTGATAAATACTCACTTCTTAATGCCTCTATTGAAAAGCAATTAGAACCCAAATTACTGCCTACCATTTTTTAATATTTTTATTACTTCTTCATTTTGTATGTGCTTTCATGGGAAAATTTTCATCAGCCAGTTCAGATGGCCCTCTCTTCTTTGGCCTTGGAGGTCAAGGGAGTGTGCTATGCAAGAACTGTGCAACACTTAGACCTGATTGTGTAATCTACGCTCTCCTGTCTCTTGATTATATTGCACCTTATCTCAAGGTTGTTCTTTAGCCACTATTCTGTGCTCTTTCATTTCCATGCCTCAATAAGTAGAAGTGTGATGAGGAATCCAATATACTGAAAAAATGGATTGAGTTTACCTTTCAACCCTTTAATTTTATTTTGGATACATTCTGATTCTGTACAACCAAATCCTTCAAAATATGCCCTCTTGACTGGTAGCAAATGATATACTAAAACAATAGTAAGGTTCCCACAATCTTCTGGACAATAAACCACCTAGCTCCATTTGTAGTACATCATGCAAATGCAGTTGTTAAGTTTAATGATGCTTGTACAGGATGGTGTAACTCAGTGCAATCCTATGCATACTTGCCCAGCTCAATGTGTATAGGATTGCACCTTAGTTCATTTTCTGTGCCCTTCCTTGAGAAAGAAAAGAAATTAAAGCCAATGCAAGCAGAATAGATTAATTCACTCAACAGCAACAGGATGAATTATTTCCACACAGAATCCTTTACCTGCTTTTTAAGACATTGAAATTTCTTTTACTCTCTCTGCTTCTAGGACTTTCTTTTAGAGTTTGGTGGACTTAAATGGTCTTGGCAAATCAAAGCACGTGTCCTTTGAAGAAGGTGTGTAATTGGCGTTTAAGGCATGTATGGAATTCCCAGATGTCTATAAAATAAGAAAGTGCATTTGGCAGGTCACTTCAAGGTGCAGCAGGTTAAAATCACTAGCACAAGCAATCCTGCCTCAACAAAATGTCCTGTTTCCACTTTAGGAAATCAGACTGTGTTAGATTCTGGAAAAAGCTGTTTTTCAGATGGAATAATCAATGTTTTAAAAGTTGCCTAAAAGGCTATTGTTTTAAGTAGAACTCATTATTTCCAAACAAATTCCAATTAATTACTGGGATTTGTGGATTAATAGAATAACCGAATTGTAATCAAATTTTGAAATGCTGCTTAATACAGATGGTTTTAATGAAAACCTTCTAGAATGTCATTTAAAAACAGTGTATTTATTGGAAATAAATTACTTGAAGTGAGTAGGATTAGCGTCTCATTTAATGTACTTAATATTACTGATTTTTAAAAATTATTTAATTGGAAAGAATATCAATCTTTACTAAACTCCTCTGGTTTGTTATTGTTTTTCCTAAAACTGGTTTCAAGGCAATCCTATGCTTTTTGCCCTGAAGTAAGCACCACTGCTTACCTCCATTGATTTCAATGGAATTCATGTCCACCTAGGTAGACACCACTCCTAAGCCATGTAACTTGATATAAACTTTGTGAACTGGTCTACTTCCTGTGAAAATGTATGCCTTATGTTTTCCTAATGTTTTAAAGTGCATGAATCTTGCTCTAGTACTGTAAAAGGATTCTCTACTTATTAATCAATCTTGTTGTTCATCAACACTCACCTAACACTTAGTTTCAGATGCATAAATAACACACTCTTGTACTTGTTTACTGAAACAAGTTACTTTCCAGTAATGGTCAAAATGATCTCTTAAAGATTACACTCTAATGAGTGAATAGCATTTCACGGAGGGAAGGACAGATAGCTCAGTTCAAGCAGTGCAGATTCTTACTGAAGTTAGTCTAGTCAACTCATTGATTTAAAAAAAGCAGAGAAAGAGAAATGCCTCTTAACTTTCCTTTTTCACCATTCAACTAAAAGAATCAGTAATCTTCAACAATTCTAAAAAGAAAAGTCTTTCATTTACTTTGAATTGTGCCCCTCTTCAGATGAATTTACCACAGTTGTGTCCAAAATCTTCTTGAAGGGTTTCCACATTGCCCAACCCAAAGAAAAACATTATTGAGTTATGTTGTGTGAGTTCAACCATTGTGTCTTGTAAACCAAGAATTATCAAGGCTTAGTGACTATGATTTATTGAACAAGGAAACCATGGTTTAGTGACTCCACAAGAATATAGTCTGGTTCAAGTGTTTTGTTCTTATAGTACAGTTTGAAAAAGTATGTGCCATGTCAACAAAGAAGATGTGAGTTCTTAAAGTTTGGCAGATGTATAGAGTTGCCTTCCTTAAGGTTTCAAAAAGTGCCATGACAAATAAGCTTGTGGGTGTTCTAATCTCAGCATAATCTTCAATTGAAAATTAATAAAAAATATTTATGATATCGAATAAATCTGATAGTCTTTAGTCTACTACTGAGAAATAGTAATGTGGTGGTAGTGGTGGAGGGATGACAGATAAAAAAGGTCCAAAAGTTAAAAGCAAATGAGGTTTGATTTTGCAGATCAAAGTCTTGCTTTTAGCTTGGTGGTGCTGGATTTTCCTTTTAAACACCTTGAGTTTGAGATTGGGCTGAGTGAGTGTTGGTTTCACATCCCTGTACCACCCAGCCTTATCCCACATATCTTCCAAGTCCATAAAAAGTTGGCTAGATGCTACTACCTGTTGCAAATAAAGTCCAGCCCATTTATCTCAATGTAAGTTATTCCTTAGGAGATGTGTTGTTTTTTGCAACCATGAGATTTAATGGCAGTAAATAAGTAAAAGTAAAGTAATAGTAAAGTAATAGTAAAGTAATACATATAAAGTTATATAAGTAAAACCTATATAAGTAAAACTTATTTGCTATCAAGTGCTTTGTCTATAAATCTCCCCAGCTTCCTCAGAGTATGCTTTAAATACCTAAGTAAGTGAATGAGGGGAGTTTTGCTCTAGAAAAGAGTTTGAACTATTAGAGAACCCGATTTTTGAGCATATATTGGAACTGACTGGCACAGCTAGCAGATGTGGCCACTGCCATCTGGCCCTCTATCCCCACCTCCCTAATCTTTGCCAGCAAAGCAGAGCATCTTTCAAGAACATTCACCTAGGTATTAGGACATGATGATGATTCATGCTATATGCTGAGCTACCCATCCATTTTAGTCTGGCATGTTTTGCTAACTCATAAAATTAGATAAATTGACTAAATCATGCTTAGATTAACTCTGGGTAAGTGAATCATGTAAACACAGTTAGTATCCACAGATACCAACATCCTCTGTTAATGTGGTCTCTTTTTAAGAATTAGTATGATAGCAAAAATGAATAAAACTAATTTTAGTGGGAGAACATGGAAGAACCTCCCTCAATGGTACTTTGTCAATTCCTCCTCCCATTTCTTTCTCTCCCATCAATGTTGCCTTGGCTTTGCAGTTTTTAGAATCTGAAGAGAGACTTGTGAATGCTGCACCTATATCTTGGAGCCTGGGTTATTTATGAGCAAGTACAAACTGCCTTACAATCATATGAATAAATGCTTCTGCTCACTTCACTTTGAGATTAGTAGTAGGAAGCATTCAGGACAGACAGTTTTTAATTGGCTTTCAAAAGTTTGAGTACTATTCAGTATATGGACCATTGACTTTAGTAAACTAGAATTTGTAAAAGAAAAACTAAAGTGGAAGATGGCAAAAGGATGGGTATATGGCTGAAGTATCAAGAGGATTACTTAGGATAAACCTAGGTGAACTAAAAACATGTAGGAAGACCCTAGACAGAAATAGTTCTCCAGAGGAGGGAGGCAGGGCTTTTCATGATTAGGTTGAATCCTTGCTAGCAGAATTAAAGCTGACTAGTTGTTGGGTAACACTGTATCTTAATTTATTGGTGATTAAAATGGACAAATATAGAGATCTATAGGCACTTCTCTCATTATCGGAATGCTGAGATGAGGAAAACCAGGACTCTGTATCTTAAGATAAAGATATATTTCAGCCATTGTTTAAAATGCAACAGCACAAACAAGCTGTCCTCTTCTCTAACTAAAGTAGTCTTCTCCTCTGCCTTGCCAGATGCCTTAAGAGAAGTTGATGCTAAATGGATATTTATATGCATGTAAAGACACATTGTGCATACTTAATAGAACACATTATGGTTGGATTCACACAAGATGTTAGAGAATCTGCATGAATACGTACAGCACATTAAAACAAAACTAAGCAAATGCATTTCAACTCAAGTTCAAGTTTTTAATCCATTAAGAACAGAAGATAGGATGGTAATATTTATAAAAGTGGCTATTATTCATTATTGATCTCTTCAAACAAACTGGTCCCAAGTGAGTTAAGTATGAGTGAGCCAGAAAGATGGTGTAGAGATAGTATCTATCCTTAAGAACTTCCTCTTCTCAGATCTCAGCTTTCTCTCTAGCTGCTACAAACCTTTCTCTCTAGCTGCTACAACAAGGGGATGAGAACATATTGACTTCATAATCAAACTGATGGAACAAACAATACTGTCAATTTTTGAGCTTCCGACTACAGATAAAAATCAATGTAGGTGGTTGATTTGCAAAAGTTTGATGGCTCCCACCCAGGAGAGACTCAAAACAAAATGAAGCCTTTCTCCTTTTTATTTTTTTTAGCAAGTTTGAGATCTTCCCATTACCGGTATTTCACACAGAGGGAGTTAGCTCATTAATAACTCATGCTGACAATAAGAGTGCTTCTACTTTAAAGTTTAATTGTAGCAACATAAAAGTTGATAACTCCAAGGACATTCTATCACCACTGTCCTTCAGAAGAGAGAGCCTGAATAAACAATGTGTGCCTCCCACAGCAAGTCACTTTTCTGAAGAGACTTAGAGACAAACTTGATTAACTCTTTAAGGATCCTGCTAAATACTGAACATATCATATTATAAAAAGGGTGATGATCTGAGGGAATTATTAGCTACTATGCATAATGCTGCTATTCTCCTAGTAGAGTTGGTCACCATAACTGTCCAAGAAAATAAGTCCCATTTTGAGAGACCATCTGCTGATTGATCCTCCATTTCAACATGGAATATGGATATAGAAGAGAACAACAAGGAGTTCTTGGGAGTAATTTCTATCTTATTCCCACGACTCTCTGATAAAGCATCACACCATACAGAAAATGTAAGTAATAGAAATAAAATAGAGGTCTGTTAAGAAGTAAGATACAGCCCAAATTTGGATGAATTACTGGTCTTGGATGGTCTTGGAATAGAGTTATAAAGAAGTAAGCCTTAGCACAATGCTTCTAAAAGTAAATACAAGTTCCAAATTACCAGATAAGGCTACATCTCATGAAGTAGTTCAAAATGGCTAAGGAGAGAATCTGAGGCGAAAAAATCTGAGGCAAGAGAATCATCCTCACTTACAAAGAAACTATCCCTCCTGGACTTAAACACCATTCTGAGTTGTCAACTTGAAAAAGTACCCCACCCAAATTGCTGCTCACCTTGCTGTCCAAGTTTATATAACTGCAAGGCAGTGATGGAGGGATGCAAATTCCAAATCAGGTTTCTTTTTGACACTGAAAGAATTATGGACAACAACATTCCCATTGAACAACTGTAAAATCCATGTGTTTCAACCCAAAACCTCAATCATCCCACTAATGTTAAGTGCAAGGATTCTATGTAGTTATTGACTTGGAATATTGTTGGCTGGAAGAACAGAGTATCAGATAGTACAGTTCCTCTCCAAATTTGCTCTCAAAGATGAGGAAAATATTCATTTACCAGGCTTCAGACTCTGGGCTACTTCTGCAAGGAAATATAAAACTACTAGGTGGGCATCAGGAGGACTGAATACATTTGGCAAGGCAGAGCTGGGCTGGCAAGGTGGGAAATTAGTCCTTGGAGTTTGCTCCCCCATTATTCAGCCATAAATTTTTATATAAATTTTTCTGAAATAATTCTACTGAGCTTATATTTATCACCACACACTCTGCCATTTTTTCCCTTAAATTTGGGTGATTCTAGAAAAGACACTGCTAAATCATCCTAAAGCTACTGTACTATCAGCAGGTGACTTTATTGCCAGAACAAGAGCCTCATTTGAAAATGTTGTGTATCTGGATGCTATATCCTTGGGGATTATTTTATAAATGTTTTACACTGGCTCTCTAGGCCCAAATGAAATACTACAGACTCATAACTGATCTCCTTGATTTATAAATGTAACCTCCATATTTTAAGAAGTAAAGAACCTGGTTTTAAATACTCTTTTACATGTCATTCAGGGTAGTAGTAGCTAGTAGTGTTCTAGATTTAATAAGTTTTGCATTACCCCCCCCAATAACCCATTCTCTTTCTCTATCCAAGGTTCAGATAAAATCTTGACCCATTACACTGATTTGTGTCTTTCACTAAGAACATTTTTAACCAGAAAACCAAGAGCAAATAAGCTCAGATTAGTTTGATTCAAACTGTTTACATACTCAGGGCAGCAATAAGCCAGGCCCAGGGTCACTCTAATAAAGAAAACCATGCTAAAATATTAAAAGTAAGATATGGTTACAAGAATCTGATTAGCCTCTAAAAATGTTCTTGCAAGGCTAAAATATGGTCTGATATTTGGAAGTACAGATACTGAGGCTGAAATAGTCTGGTCACCAAATGAGAAGATAGGACTCAATGGAAAAGACTCTGATGTTAAGAAAGATTGAAGGTCAAAGAAGAAGAAGAGGATAGAAGTGGATGAGATGGTTAGATAGTGTCCTTGGCACAGTGGGCATGAGTTTGAGCTGACTATAGGAGAGAGTGGAGGACAAGGAAGCCTGTTATGTTGTGATCCATGGAGTCATGGAGAGTTGGGCACCACTCAGTCACTGAATAACAACTGGAATTTTCAGAATAAGGGACAATTTATTTATTTTTCTGAAATATTGTATCAGGTTTGTTGAAGGAATGAAAATTTGAATTTGACATTCTTATTCCAGCTTCAGTTTAGGAAGATTTTTTAAAAAAAATGCAAATCTAATTATTAATTCTAACCAGTTTCCCATACATAAGCAAATTATTGATATTCTGGCCTTAGATAATTATACAAATTATCTAATTCTAATTACCCAGGTACCTAACCTCCTATATTAAATATATTCAGGACAAAAATAGTGAATGGTGGAGAATTGTTAGGCCTTGCAAAAGTCACATCACTTGAACAAGTCTAGACCTATTTTTTAAAGAAGCATACTGGAATGATAAGAACATGTCATCTCCTTGGGTCAGAGCAGAAACAGGTATATATAGCCAATTAACAATTAAAATATGCCCATACTGGCAGAGGATCCATTCAATGGACCTTGAGAGGTGACTCAAAATAGGTTTAGCATAATAGGTAAGTATGGCTCAACCCAATTCCTGGATAAGTCAACTTACTAAAATTATTACACAACATGAGTAATTTATTCTCAACTGCCTCCAGAGCAAGGGGAATTATTAAGCAGAGATTCCTTGATATCAACACTTAAATTGACATAGGGCATATATATGCTGTGTGTCCCAGCCATAGAAGATACTGTTCTTGTTTGGTTTGATTGTCAACAGTATATCCTCTTAGGCTTAGAAACTTAATGTTCTGACTTGAAAGAACAGTCCACTCGGATGTGAATCACTGATTATCATATTTCCTCCTGGGTTCTAATCTATACATCATGAATACAACTGTTAAGTTTATAACTAAGGCAGTTGGCCAAAGGAGCTGTTATATTGAACAGATTGGAGTATACATAAAGGTGATATTTTTACCTCAATGCTGATTCTTGTATTAAACACATATGCATTTTATTACTGTATATTCCTTTTACCCCAGATTTGTATTTTTCATTCTATTTCTCTTTTATATTTTGATAGTCATAAGACTAATCAATTAATCAACTATGACAGCCAGTGTAATCTAGTGGGGAAACTATATTTCTAAAACTATGGAAATGTGAAGTGCAAATCTATCAAAAACTATGGAAACTAATTTATTTGGGGTCAATTGTTCTAAGCTCAACCCAGGAGGATCATTGTGGTAGGAATGAAATGGGAGATGAAATGCTATAAAAGTGACTTCTTGAAGAAAAGCCAATGAATAAATGAGACCAGAGATTCAAATGAATAGATTCAAAACAATGTCTTTGCTTAGTGTTTTAATTTCCAATGCAGTAGTCAGTGTGTTGTTGCTGTGACTGCTGTAAAATCACCAAGCAAAAAATGTTATGACATCTAAAGTCTCATACAAATGGACTACGTGATTGGTTTTGGTTACCATAATAATTGTGTTAACTTTAATCATACCACATTACCCTGTTTGTATAGTTTATAGTATAAATAACCTATATTTCAGGGTAGTCACTGTGCCCATTCACAGATTAAGGTTAAAGATCCATATATTTGGAGAAAATTGTACCATACTGTCTTTTTACCAGCCTAATACATGTCCTATAATTGACAGTCTCAATATTCTGCCACTGGAAATTTAAGGGAACTGAACTGTTGCTAGTACCCCACTACAGTATATTTGCATTGTATTTGAAAACAAGACCCATCAATATAGTAAGCATTAAGACTGCATCATCAATCTACAGAAGGCTCACTTGGAATAGGTTGCAATAGAAATTAGAAGTCTTCTTCCCAAGTTGCTTTATAAAAACCACAGCTTTTGTATAGTTTTGAAAAGCTACTTTTTGAAATATATTTCACTGCATTATTCTATAAACATTCACTCAGGAAGCAGCCCCACTAGAGAAAAGAGGACTTAACTTCTGAATAATCATACATTAACCTTCAGTCCACCTCTGGAGAACCTCATCCGGATTCAGGACTCAATAATTTCAGCAAAGTTGTCAAAATATAGAACACGAAGAACGTGTATATTTAAGTCAAGCATTTTTAGCTACTCTTGATTTCAGTAGTGTATTTATACAAATGTTCTCAGCACAATTTTGCAGCCTAACACAAGCACTTAATTGTCCTGTTAAAAACAATAGGACTAAGGAACATTAATTAGGATGAATTATGTGAAGATAATTTGAATTTACTCATACTGCTGAAGTATAATTTGTTTTAACTATAGCATGTGAGTAAGTTGCAGTTGATTGCCTTCATATGTTGCTGTCTTAGCTGTTTAATTAAACTAATTTTACCAAATTTCAGTGTCATCAGCCAAAAAGGGCAGTACTGAAAATTCATGATCTGAAGTCTAAGTAGGCTGGGAACCCTTTCTTTTTTTCAAACTGACCTCCTTCTTCCCATTTCTCCCACAATAACCTGAAAGGTAGGTTGGACTTTATCATGGCTGGCTCCCTGGCATCAATTCAGCACACTGTAATGAAAAAATTACAAAGCATCCACTAAGCCAGAACCAAGTTATGTAATAGTTTAGTTGTCTGGTTGGAACCATAGGTCCCAAAATTCCCAGGATTGCAGAGGTAATCCCAATATTGTAGAGGAGAACCTAGTTCTTACCTTAAGTATAATTAGGTAGACTTAAATTATCCTGCTTCAAAAACATTATGCAAAGACCTGACACTCTGGAAAAGGTCCTAATGCTGGTAAAGGTGGGGAGGAAAGAAATGAATGACCAGAAGCAAGATGGACTCAGTTGCAGTGGAGATGAGTGCACCTGAAAAAACAGGATAGGGATAGCTCATCATGGAGAAAATCTATCCATGTGGTCACTAGGAGTCAAAAACTCCTAATCAATCAATCAGCACCTTAATCCCTTTTAAGGTTCAGCAGCTTTTTGAATGAGAAAGGAAGGGGTGTGGATTTGTGTGGACCCCCCATAGATTTCTTGTATTCTAGGGGTTCCACATTGTTGACCTTGGCGATAGAGAGTCCAATCCCTCCGGGAAATCAGCGGGTGGGCCTGGAAGCAGCCACACAGTCGCTTCGGACGGGGCCCCGTAGCTTTTTTTTACTGCTTCTTAGGAAGGCAGGAGAAAAGTTAGAGGCGCCTTGAAACCCTTGAGGGAGGTGGCTTTCCTGACTACTTCGGAACAGCCCCGGCACCCGCAGCAACTATCTGGATACTTCTGAGTAGAGCAGCCGGGACATCCAGTATTTAGAACCTGACTATTTGATCTCAGTGAACCTCCCGACCCACTCCCCCGCCCCCAAGCCGGCGTCGCCTCTCTGCCCCCCTCTTCCTGGATTCCTGCGGTTGACAGAAAGGCACTTTTCACACACGGAAATTATAATTGATACCTCATCAGGAAATTAAAACGAGGCGGCAACCCTAATCCTTAACATGCTTTCTCCAAAGTTAACTCCCTCAAAACCAGCGAGTTTTACTCCAGAGAAAAATGGAGCCTTCTTGTGAAGGGACCTGGCAAGCTTTCCTATTCTGGGAAGAGATAGAAGTTTTGTCTATTAACCAAAAGGTGTGTGTGTGTATGGAGGGGGGGAGTGGATCTCTTTCCCCCGATATGCTCTCAAGTTCCAATAAAATCTGTTGAGTAAGGGTTAGAAAAAGAGACCTTCTGGTGTTCTTAAAACCGTATAATTGCTGTGTTGGAATTCCAGTACAAATATGCTCCATTTTCGTTTTTCTCGTTTCCCGGTAAGATCAACCACGAAGATTACTAAAACTCCATATTAATGTTTTGTGAATAATCCACACGGGGAATAATCTTGAAAGACGCGGCAAAATGAGTGAAGTGGGCGTAAAAGAGAGATTCTGCTGCCCGATCGCAAAGGAGCGAAAGAGAAACTGGCTCCTGTTAGTCCCTACTTGATCCGAGCCTTTGCTTGATTCTATCAACATTTCCTTGTCCCCCGCTGATTTGCTCTTCTATCGTCAAGACTTAGGCGATTTCCATCACGCGAGTTAAAAAAGACTCCGAATCGCCCGCCTCATAGCTTTTTCGATTAGTTCGTTTAGAGCAGGTTTTCTAACATTAATCTCATTTTCGGGTGTCTGGGTATTAGAAGCTAGCGCTGCCTTGATCTGAACTATGATAGGGTAATTTTTTCAAGGCGAACGCAGTGTGTGGGGCTACACTTGCTAATGAAGAGCCGAACTAATTGCGTTGTCCTTGACCGCCTCTTTCGAGGAAAACTCGGTCTCAGAGATCTGGGCACAAAAGTCTCCACCCTCAAGAGGTGAGCGCAGTGAGTTGAAGTTTTCTGTATTTCGTTGCTGCCATCTTGTGGTCGTTCTTATTTGTGCAGCCCTTATATTGTAGCCCGACCTTGGGCTTCCGGTTCTTTTTTTCTTTTCAACTCATAGACTTTAAATCCGCGGCTAGTGTTCTGGGAATAAGCTCGTCTCCCACCCCGCAGTCAGTGAATTCCCTTGCGACATCTAGATTTTTCAGTGTACAGGGAGGAGTCTGCATTTCTTTTCTTCTTTTGGACTTAACTGACTTCAGGGGTGAGGTCTTACTCTTGAAGTGATGTTGACCAGGTGTACTTATGGTTATTTGACTATGGGATACTGAATTAACTAAGTCCAGAATGGCACTCCTCATGATCACAAACTCACCGAATTATAACTCACTGAATCAAAAATAAGGTTGGTTTATACTGAGCCACCAAGTAGTCAAGTGCCAATCCACTTTCACATTGTCCAGCCAAGCTTTTGGACAATATTTATTGAAAGCACTCAAGCATTCAAAATGCCGTAATGAAATTTCCTTCTGGAATTGGCTATATAGCCGGAGCAATCGTTTTTATGTATCTTGTCCAGGAAAGAAAGCCGCTTGATTTTCTAGCCCCCCACCCCCAGCATTTCTTCAGTCTTCTCATTCAAATATTCTTTAGGTGTAGCTTGTTGCTTCCCATCTGCGTTAAGCAGATTTACCCCAAAGCTTTAACTTATTATTTTTTATGATTTACAATTTTTATCACATGCATATCCAAGAACCTTGTGGCATCTGAAAGATTTTCAGCATGATTTCTGGTTTTACATCACAGATGTTTTTCTTGGTAAATAATTGTCACCCAGTGCATATTTACTCTAGAAATAAAACATTTCCACTTATTACAGCTTCTTTATTAAATCCTCATTCTGTTATGATAGAAACTTATCAGTCGACCTTTGAGGTGTCATAGTACTATAACCTAAGGTAGATATTAATCTAAACCAAAATATGTTTATGATTTAGATGTTGAGTGAACTCAGCCAGTCTTGGTTTAGTGTGTAAAAATGATTATGCAGACTCTGTGATTATGCTCACAGAGTTGTATGAATCCAGCTTATTTGGCCATACTTGCTGTCACAGTTCTCCATATCCATTTAACTAGGGGGTTCATTCAGAAACATTGCATGTATTATATCCCATAATTTCACATCTTCCCTTAAAATGATTCTTTTTCCATTGTTCTCTGATCATGGCAACTGATGTAAAAGACTTTTTGGTGTGTGTAGGAATAAACATCTAACGAAGGAACCCTTCCCAGAGTTGGTGTTAATCAGATGTGTTAGACAATAACTGCTACTATCCTTGCCAGGACAAGAAGGGTATTTCTCTCCCTGCCCAATTACTTCCCCTTTTCCCCACTTACAATTCTATTTTTGCCAAAAAATGCAAGCATTTAGATAAGTGGCAGGCAATTTTAAGTTTTTTAAAAGTATTCTATATTTGTATTTAGCCGATTTTGCTGCAAAGTTTCAAAGATCTAACTTCTGAACAATTGTTTTGAAATATTTACTCTTTTAAACCAGATTAGTTTGCCTTCCAGTTTCAATAAATTTCAATCCCATTATTCCAAGCCAGCACAATCAAATACTGTTTTGTCAGACTGTTATGAGAGATGACATCTAATATATGTATCTGGAGGATTCCAACATCTCTTAGAACCTAGCATCCTTTTTTTAGGCAGAGAATCTCATTGTTTATTTTTGAATTGAACCATAGTTGGTCACATTTTATCTTAGCCTATTGGATGAATTCAGCCTGTGTAGTCAACATATGGACTCATCTAGGTGCCATCTCAAAATTGGGTGAACTGAGTAAACCATAGTGTGGCTTTTTTTTCTTCCTCTGTTCAATCATGTTAGATTTTTAGAAACTGCCTGGCCTAATCTGTGGGGTTTTCTTGGCAAAACTTTTTTGAAGTGGTTTGTGATTGTCTCCTTAAGGCTGAGAGAGAGAATGATTGGTCCAAAGTTACCCAGCTGTCTTCATGCTGAGTAAGCTCTATTTCTAGCCTGATGCTTAACCACTACACCAAGATGGCTCTGTAGGTGAGAGATGTACATCTAGACACTGGGATAGGCTCACAGCAAACTCTTTCTAAATCTGATCTACCATTCAGTGTTGTCACACAAATGAAGTAGATAAGAGACAAATCAAAATATTTTTTCTTTTTTTGTAAATAGTTTTTATTTTTTACATTAACATACCAACACTTCTATGACAATTAAAAAAATCTTACAAGGGAAACCAAAAAGTTAATTTTCCAAATTTTACAGTCAATATATATCACATTAACAATTCATATATATCTTATTCATGTCTTTCATTTATGTTTTCCAAATTTTTCTATATCATACTTTTCAAACATTATTGTCATACTCATCAATTA
>JANHFO010004081.1:315232-328003 GCA_032468095.1 Pareas carinatus
CACCCCCCAGGATCCTCGGGCGCGCCAGCATTGGCCCCCCGGCCCTGAAATTCGGCCGGTAGCCCCTGGCGAGCCGCTCTCAAATGGCGGGCTCCCCAATTATTCAGGTGTGGGAGGCAGAGCTAGCTCTCCCACGTCCTGTTGCCTCTAGGACCGAAAGTCGAATCCTAGCAATGTGATTTCTGAAGCCATGGAGGAAACCAAGAAAGGGGGCAGTCACCTATTTCTCTCAAACCATGATTTTCCAATGGCTTCCTACTTTTCTGCAGCAATGTCTTCCCTTTACAGGTCTCCACCTTCAACACACTTCTGTCTTTGGATAACACATAAATGTCACTCTCTCTGTCTCTACAGTAGGTTATAAGATTAAAAGATTTTTTTCCAAAACATCTTGATGATAGGAGAATGTGTCAGCCATCTTTTTGCTTTGTGAACTTTGTCATCCTGAGAATATGGATGGTTGTTTATTGGATTACTGTGACAATGACCCATAAAAAACTAGGCTGATGACATCAGAGGGTCAAAAGGGAAGGGCTATGGGTAACTGGACTATACTGCATACACAATAGCAGACTGTCACTAACTACAGCTGCTCACAACTGAAGTTGTATCATAATGGTAACATTTTCCATTCATAGATACAACAATATGATGTAGAAGATTGACTTAATCTCATCTTTTTTCCATTTTTTTGACAGCAGTTGTTTTTAGGCTCATTTATCTGATTTGTTTTTTGGTAATTCATTTTTGTCACAGAAAGGGAACATGTGGAAGTATGGTGCATCTCCTATTTGCAACACTTGTATATTTCCAGAAACAAAATTGTTTGCATGGATGGTGGACATTATAATATTTATTTGTTCCTTTTCTTCAGAAGCTTGAGTTGAACTTAACTTTACTACCCTAAGACATCAAAGTCAAGTTTTTAAAGTTCTGCAACCCTTAAATATCTTCTCCTGTACTTCTGCTTCTTATTTTGTTTTGTGGTCACTAACCACAGGAGAAATTTGTCTCCCCCCCCCTTCTAAATGTATGCTGGAAATAATTTACTGCTCTTAGAAATATTAAACCACACACACACACACAAAAGACATTAAAGTAATGTGAAGGGTCTGCCTAAAACCCACAAAGAGCCAGGAAATTGAGAGTTAAAGCTGTAATACAGGTCTGACACTCCATCCTTAATTCAGCTTGTATTGGAATACTTTGGTTGGCCTGATTTCCTGGGATACAAGGTGAAAGATACCGCAAGATATATTTTTGAACCATCTTCTTAGGAATGGAAAAATATCCTTTGATTTTCTTTCTTTTCTGGATAATACATGTATGAGTTAAACAAAAAATTACCTTCCTGGAAGCTTTCTTGGTCAAACCTCTTGTACTAATAGCCCCATGAGGGCAAATAAGTTCAGGATCAAAATAATTTTGCTTTCTTGCACCTATGGAGATGAAATTTCTTTTAACTCTAGATGACAACTTGTGGATAATAAGCCAAGTATAACCCCTTGCTTCATTTTTGAAAACTGCTGTTTTTCAGTGATGCATTTTTTTCACTGGTTTAGTAAACATGAGGGAGAGAAGCATAAAATATGTGAGTTAAACATACTGGTTTTTCACAAAGCTATGCAAGTTTTAAAAATCTGGCTAATAACTTTACTCCCACCTGCCTTGGTGATGAATTTGTGTCCCTAGATATACTGTATGACTTAGAACCTTGGGAGACAAAAAATGCTTCATTTAAGAAGCATGATTCCTGAAAAAAACAAAATCACCAAACGTATTTGCTTATTACTAAATATCTATTACTACTAAAATATGCTACAGAAGAAAACATTATTTTGAGTAGAGTGGTTTAGACTTGCAATCAATGATTTAGGAATTTACACGAACCGATGCAAGAAAGGAGAAGAGATATCAGTAGCATTGGAATATGTATTCTGGGGAATCTCATTGGGCATGCTGGCATTTGGGGGGGGGGCAGTATGATTTGGATAACTGTCCAAGTGATCATTGATCAACTGAATGATGAGGAAAAGTAGGCAATCTTTGATATCGCTAACTTATTAAGTAGAGAAGAAAGGGGAAAAGAAACCCGCGAAAGAACAATCTTCTATAAAAGTAGGATATATGAAAGGATTTATTATTTATTTATTTATTAAATTTATTTATCACCTATTACAAGTGCATGACTGAGTGGTTTACAAATAAAATTGTTAAAAAGAACAATTGAAAACAAAGGAAAAATTTAAAAGGCAGAGGAAATGCCTGATCAATTCAGGGTTGCATGACACTGTTAGAACCCCATGCCAGTTGGGTCTTCCAAAATAGAACACGTGGGCCTACCTCATCTCCAGGCAGAGGCAAGATGTTCTGTAAGGTTGGGGGGGGGATGTCAGAAAATACTCTTTTTCTTATCTCACAAGTCAACATTCTTTAACCAATGGGATCTGCAACATATCCTCCCTGCCAGACCGGTTGGGATGAGTTAATGAAATAGGGATAAAGCAATCCTCAGGTAATCTGGTCTCATGTTATATGAAGGGCTTTAAAGTTGCTATCCAACTCCCTGAACTGGACCCAGAAGCAAACTGGCAATCATTGCAGCTCAAGTGACATGCACAACTCTTGGACATCCCAAACTGCCGCCACTGCTATATTTTGCACGTGCTGCAGCTGCCATAGATTCTTCAAGGGTAGTGTTATGTATACCGCCTTACAGTAGTTAATATGGGAGATAACCAGGGCATGAGTGATTGTAAGAAAAAGAATATCAACTTGGACAGAACTGAAAGAGGAGTTTTGGCAAAAGTTGTATCTTGTGGTGACGGCAATAAGAAAACTCAATATAGGAATGCATTTTTGACAGCAACTTTCAGAACTACTTGCTTATAAAAGAAAGTTACTTTTCTTTGGGTTTTGCAGCAATAAAATGATATAGCTATAGTTATAAAAATATCCAAAGGGACAAAGTATTTAAATGTACCACTGTACTACTAATTCTTTGTTGAAGCTTCTTGTCCTCAAGAAGTACTCATTTACTGCAGAAACTGATATTAATATAAAAACCAAACTGTAGCACTTTTACCTGGGAATTTAATCTGGGTTACAGATGCACTTGCTGCCAAGTCTCAAGGGTGCATGTGTATGCACTCACATGCATGTATCTGCCTTGTGTTACAGATAACAGCTCTATAAGATTACATCACCTTGTTAACCCCCTTGGTTCTTTGCTTTTACTTTGATTCTTTCTTTTTCTTTATAAAGCTTTCAAGATGGCATAATCTTAAATACTTCGGATGGAAATGATAAACTGTCTGCTGGGCCTTCACTTTGAATGGGCTCCCCCTGCAGAGTATCATATTTAAATAAATTGCTGTTGAAGAGAGCAAGCATGTTTCAAGTGGAGCCTTTTGATCAGAGTCTATAAGGCAATCAAGGGCTGCAGGAGAATTCAAGTGGGTAATGGGGAAAGAAAGAGTAGAATTGTTGACCAAAACATTAAAACCTACCTCTACTTATTGTGTGCAAATAATTGCAAAAAGGGCACCTTCTCAGTTCATTTAATACAGATCAGCCTTCACAATCAAATGTAATAAGCTATAATGGATTTTTTTTTATTATTTTCTTTTTAAAAAACATGGGACTTTCATCCTCCAACTGCACATTCCTGTGGGAATTGCTAGCTGATGGATTAATTGAGGGAAAACTTATGGATTCTGTTGAACTTCAGCTAATAATTTAGTTGATGGATTTAAGCAGAAGCCACAGATGTGGAGGTGGAACATGGAATGCCTGCCCTACTTGAGAAGATTCTCTCTCTTGCTCTCATTTCAATTACCAATGAGAAAATAAATGCAGTGAGCAAGTGATAACTGATGATGTCTGGAAATATTACACTTTTGACAAAGATATGCTATTTGACAAGTGTGCTTTATTGCCAGAATATTATTTTACCCCACCTCCCCACTGAGCTGCACTCTGACAGCCTTGACCTCTGCCTCTTGTATTTATTTGTGTTCCATCCTGCAACACCTGGCTCTGTGTCCCCAATGGTTATTTTCTTAGAGACACGGAATGTTTGTGGGTAAATGTGGCATTGCTGTTCTGTTATCTTCATACCATGGGGGGGAAAGAGTTCCACTCATTAAGAACAAAGAACTCTCTTCCTTGAAAGACAGACAGGCAGACAGACAGACAGAAAGACAGCATCATCATCTGCAAAAGGTTCTCCAGAGTGGAAGAGACCTTATACGTGACAAACTTTTGTAATAATTATGCTAGAATCTCACTTACATTTTATAAGTTATTGTCATGGCCTCTTCTCTCCTTTCCCCCCCAGACCTTTCATAGCAAGAAGTAGAAAAGCTGAGTTGTAAAATTAGGATGACTTGGTATATCTCTCCTTTTTTGTCTCTAGAATTCATATTTATCCAATAATGGAAACACTTGATTTTGGATCTTGCTGAAGAGATATTCATCAATCTTGAAATTTTAAAATTTCTTTTAAACTTCCTTTGTCTGAGCTTATCTCCTTTTACAAAATTTATTTTAGCTCTTGTGTTGATGCATGTATTTTAAGTCATGTTTGTATTTTATCCCTTTTAGGTTTTAAGTGTTTATCTTTCCATCTTTCCTTCCCCATCTTTAATATTTAGCAGAGCCTAAATATTATAAATAAGGGATTGGTTTTCCTCTTAGTAACCAGAAACCATACTTTTAAATGTATTTATTTGTTTGAAAGATATTTTTTCTCCCAGAGCTGTAACAGACATCACCATTTTATCCTCATAAAACAACTCATCTAAGAAACAGTGAAAGTCCAAAGTCACCCAGGGAACTCTTATGACTGTGGGTGGTTTTGAATCTGGTCCTTCCCTGTCATATTCTAGCAGTTCAACAATGGATCATGGTGATTTTTATCTGTGCTCTCTTAAACAGAACATGTATTGTAGTGTGTGTGTTTCTCTCTTTAAGCCTCATATTTCCTTGGTAGGAAAAGTTGTAACATTATTCTACGTATATTTATCACCACTCTCTTGGATTCCTTATTTGATGTTTTTAATATTTCTAAGTTAACTGAGGAGAACTATACCCAAAATGTCTCTTTGAAATTCTGCTTTATTTGTGGGTTGACAAATGTAGTGCTAGTAGACTTTTCCTCAAGTAACTCCAAAAGGAAGACACGTTTGAAATGGTTTCTTGTGGATGAGTTTCACCATTACTAATGACAGTTTCCTTTAACTTCGGATTTGAAAGCAAAACAGAAGAAACTGTTATTATAAGTATCAGTATCAAAATGACCTTCATTACAAATTTTCATGATGTGGGTTGTTGTCACTGACCACAAATCACAGCCAATTACTTACTCTTTTATTAATTTCTTCCTTTGAAATCTCAAATGTCCATATAAAATGCCTTCTAGGAATGTTCAGCCCATCTCTAATAACAAGTAGTGATGTGATGAACATTCAATCCCTTAGCAATAACCTGAACCTTAAAAATGTATAACACTCATTTTCAAGAAATGTCCCTAAGTTCTGCTCTAAATTCAGATTTTTATCACAGAAGAATTCTGTAACTTTTATAACAGTAGGAAAGGGATCTCTCTCCCTAGCTATAACCACTTTATCGGATTCTACTTTTATTCTATGCTATTCAGAAGGGAAGAGGAGCTTCTCCTGTGTTATTGACACAGCTATTAAGGAAAAGAAAAAGAAAACAAACCGAGCCTTAGGGCAATTGGAAAAAAAATCTATGGATTTGTATTGGAATGGATTAAAAAAATTAAAACAGATTCCATTGCAGTAAGGATGGAAGGTCCAGAAACAAATAAAATATCATGTTTTATTTTTCTCTAAGTCCCTTGTTTTGAAGAATACTTTAAATACTCAGTGAATCATCATAGAAAAATAAGGGAAAGCATTCCATATGGATCTTTGTGAATGGTTAGACAGATAGTATTGCAAGGAGATATAATGGTACACATGTTTGACTTACAATTTAATGCAAAAACTGAGATCATGTATTTAACAGAATACTGTTGTAATGCCAGAATTAGTTCTATTTTTTCTTTTTAAAAAAGAGTTTCTGTTTTCTAAGTAACCCAGTTAACTGAAAGTAACATGTCATTTTTAGCATCTAAACTTTTTTCAATGTGTTTTATAATCCTTCATGCTGGAAAGCTGAATGGAGAGAAGGGCGGGAGAGAGAAGGAGGAAGAGAGAGAGAGGATATAGGACAAAGGGGCTATTAAGGACTGAATAGTGATACAAACATATTACTGAACATAAATCTTCCCTTCTGAATATATACTTGAATACACATATATGCATTCCTTCCTTCCGAACATTTCTTCTAGGCAGTATGCAGATTTTGAACTAACTCTGGGTGACTTCATGGATATGTACATTCTTGACAATGTGGAAGTGATTTGCCATTTTGTGTGCATAGTGGATGTCAATATACACATACACACATGAACAAAAGCATTTCAATGTCTTCTATATGACTGGAATCAAAAGTAGCTACAAGTGTTGGTCAGTCACAATATGTAAATTATATATGTATTTGAAGAGAGATTGCATAATTTAAACTGAAACCACCTCTGGAAGATTAATCTCCATTTTCAGTGAAGCATTCTTTCCATGTCAGTTTTCCAATATCAACAAGGAAATTTTTCTCCAAACAGGTTCCAATTTAATGTAAAAATATTCTATTTGTATGGTTAAATCACAACAACAACCAAGAGCCCACCCAGAAAATGGCTATTTATGGCACTAAGCATCCTGAAACAGAACTAGAAGACATTATCAGACCTTTCTTCCATTAAGTATTTAGATAAAACTATATAATTTCATCATTCCTAATGCAGTTCCCCCAATCTTGGTACTTCCCAGTAAGGTCATACTTGTTGAAGGTACTAAGAGTTATAATATACCTTCATATGACAGTTTTATATAGAAAATAACTTACAACAAAACTCCACATTTTACTTAGAGAAAATGCCATACTCCCTTTCCTGTAACTGACAAAACAATAACAATAAAAATCCCTCTAGAAATCAGGAGGAATGTATGGAAAATTGCAATGGAGTATGTGCAAAAATATATGGTTGGGGCTTTTTGTCAGTTTCATTACTGTGTTCTTGGGATAGATATACACCTCTTCATTTTTATTTGTATATTTAATATGTACAATAATTATATTGAACTGAATTTTGAACTGAAATTTCCTATCAACATCACAAAATGCTTTCTGATTCATCCATTAAGTTTCAATTCAATTGGATTGGAGTTTAAGATTGCAATAGCAGAGGAGCTTCACATGAGATGCTTGAATTGCAATAGGATTTACAGTTTGCAGGAAAAAAAGAAACACAAAAGACTACATATGATAGATTGTAAGATATTTCACTTGTAGTATTTTATAAACATATATTTGGATTAAAGAAACCTATCAAGCGGATCTGCTAAACAGTTATTCAAAATTGTATGAAACCCTTGAATATATGACCTTTGCAGTCAGTATCAGATATTAGACTACAAAAACAGCAGCTTAATCAGACAAGATGATGGGAACAGGAAAGAACATCCCAAATTCTATAATACTGATTCTGCTAGTGTTAACTTCTGTACAGTTTTCTAAGGACCCTTTAAAAATGCATGACTATCTCTTTTATGCTGCTCGTTCCATAATATATTATTCTTCCACTGATCAATTATGACTTTTCAAATGTATTGCTAAATTATATCTAAATGCTTAGCATAAAGGTGCATAGTTCTTTAGCCCTAAATCTTGAATGCTGCCCTCAAAGAACTCTCAGTGGCTTCTCAGTAATATGATAGATAATGCAGCAACTCTTCTCTTTAGCTATAAATTAAGAATGTACCTAGTCCAGAAAAATGCAAGGGAAGATGCTAGAGAAGCCATACTTCTTTGATGAATAATAGCATGACAGTTATGGACAGCAATTGTTGCTATGTTTGTTGGTTTTTTTTAATTCATCTGTTTGGCTATGAGACCACATAGATCCACACAATCACTCCTTAATTTTTGTACATGTATTGTAGGTTTTAAATAAAATTATTTTCTGGGCATTAATCCAAGCACAAGATACTCCCTTTGTTCTGTTTTCCTGTGGGTCCTTCTAATCAGCTCTACAATGATCTTACTGGATTACACAGTTATAGTCCCTTTTACTGAGCTTCAATGACTAAGTTCACTTTTTAATAATGTATCTTATAATGTACTGATGTTGTTAATGTCTAAACAAGCAAATATGCACATACTCTTTCCTTATACACACATTGTCACATACAAGTTACAGTGAATAAACATGAAGTACAGATGATTAGTTAGCAAGGAAAAAGTTGAGGTGCAGAGTGGAATAATTTTTTAAAAGAAAGACATATGGCTACCTACAGTTGTTGAATATTAACATATAACAGTCAATATCTCTCATTTCCTTTCTATTTCTATTTTTTAATACTGGCATTTTATGTATTAGTTTCCATGGTAGAAATAGGAAGTAGTTCAGATGGTATAGCATTATATGATAATAGCTGCCACTGAGTCTAGGAAATAAGTGATTTATATCATATATGGTTTCCGAAGTTTTTTAAATATTTTTCTCATTTCAGATCTACCTTTGAAGTTTTTAATTTCCCCCAGAAAACAGCAGCTTCAATAACATGTATACAGCTATCTTTACCTCCTTCCACTCAATTCCATTCCCTTCTGTTTTATTTAAATTATAATTTATTAACCTTAGGCAGTTTTAACATGATTATCTCTCTTGCACTGATAAACAACTTCTATGTATTTTCCTTTAAGAAGTTCAACTTGTAATCACCAGTTGAGTTTGACTTGTGGGGAGTCTTCACCTTTTTAGACTTGTTTGAATTTATCATTTTTAGTATTTTTTTCTTACACAATATATAATTTAATAATAAAAGAGGTTATAGGGAGAGGCTAAGTAGATAGATTTTGTGGTTGTGAGGTCTTGAGTTGAGCATCCTTGTTCTGCATATTGTATAATTATATATTACATACAGCAGTGAGTACATTGTTTATAGCCGATCATATGTAGAATATGAAAGCCATTATTATAAGAATTCTCCATGCCATTCTTGTAATATTGAAACGATTTATTTATTTCAAAAGTTCTATCTCAACAAAGCAATCATTTGGTAGCTCTTCTCATGATATGTCTCACTTGGTCAGAAGGAGCAAGCATGCCATGGAGACAATTAAATCCATTCGGTTGAGAGATTAGAGCAGCTTCTTTTAATCCCAGATAAGCTTGGGTCTGTTTGAGGCTAAACTAGCTTCCCTTGATCACCCATACTGGGTTAGAAAAGTCCTAGAATGGTCGTACAAACTCTAGGCTACTCTAGAATGCCACGTCACTGATCATGGTATGTTTGAACTCCATGGAAGAAGGTGCACCATAGAGATAGGGGAGAGTGAATTCTACTTGCAATACATTCTACCAGCTAGAACCCACTCTCTTCTTAATATTTTTCTGCTGTTTAAGGAAGAAAGTTATTAAGAAATGAAGGCAGCAGCTGGGAAGCAAACTCAGATAGAAACACCCCAACCAGACCATTGGTAATTGTGTCTAGTTAAGCATAGATATAGTTGGTCATCTCAGAATTGATTCAATCAGAAATGTTATACAAACACAGACTGCAAGTATTTAATACAACATGACTGATAAATGCTATACTTTTTTCAAATTGCAAGTCTTTTATGAATTGAGGATGATTTTTTTTTGTTTAATATAGTTCTTCCAAAAGATTTAGATCAGAGATTCATTTGATCTCATGGCTGAAAGATGTGGGCTAAGTCTGCATCTTTGTTGCTTCTTCTGCATCTAACCCTCATCTAACCCAATTTGAGCAAGTTGTTTGATAAAGAGATCTGTAGAACTCAAAAGCTGAAATCTCTGTGCCATTTTGGTTTGCCAACTATATTATCCAACTATGAATTTAATATGATCACACACATTCATCCCACGGGGTAATATGGCTATTCGTTGCTAACCTCAATTAAAAATAAATATAAGAATGGAAGTAATGAAAATACAATAGTTTTATGTCTCTGCAATATTTAAGTTGCAATTGCAAAGGTTCTTTCTTGTGTTTTAAAGATGAAAGTCAAGAAATGCATTGATTCATGGCTATAATTTCCAAGATAGGAATATCATGCCAGCACTAAATCCTGCATGTTCTGTTCAAAGCATAGAAAACCAAGAAAATGTTAGGTTAGTCTCACATCATCATCATTCCATTATTTTAAAAAAGAAAACCAATGTCTTGAAACAATTCACAAAGCCATCTTCCTTGTTGTTTTACAGCACAGCAGATATTTCTGTAATTGATCATCTTTTGAACTGGTTTCTAGAAAGTTATTGCAAGGATGATGCTAGGAAAAAAAAATACCTTCTCCCTTCCCATCCCTCCATTTCTTCATTTGAATGTGGGTCTTTCCTCCTCACTGAAAAGATTTCCTTCATGAAGAGACACTCTTTAACTTAAAGTAATATTTACATTGCAACTGAGACACATCATAATCTTGAATTATGACCATTTGTATAATTATAGAAATTTAGTGCTGAATGATCACAGGAAAGTATCATGATTAGTGTATTAAATTTGCACATATGTACATGTATATGTTGTTATTTGTAAATTTGAGCAGAGGTCCCTTTTTTTGGAGTCAGTGTATAGATTGTGGGAATAATAGTTCGAGGAAGCCAATGTTTAGAGTGGAAAATAAATAAAGTCAAGTGGGAATAAGCTATGGGAATAGTGAAAAAACTGGGATAGCTGATTCTGAACTTCAGTGTGAAGTTAAAACAATCTTGATTGTTAAATGATGTCTTCCCTTCATAAGATTTTCTTATGACATTTGGGGGCATCTGGAACTTCTTTGTTCAGTTTTCCTTTTGACAAGTTCTTTAAAATAGAAAGCTGTGAGTATAGTGTGGGCATTTATAAACCTTTCATGATAGAAAATGGAAAGTTCTTTTCCTCCCTCATTTATCACCATTGTAGTGATATGTCTGTACTGGTACTTAAAGCTAAATCAACACCCTAAGGACTGGAAAATTATGTTCCATTGATTACATCCTATTCAACAGCTATATTTTAAAGTAATTTTTCAGGCTTAAGTATCTCAACAGTTGTTGGTAAAATAAAATCTTTGGAAAAATATCAGGATAAGTTAAATTGGAACTAAACCTAAACAGGAAAGCTTTTTAAATGTATATGGACATTTTCCTCTCTGAGAAAAGAATGATTTCCTAGTCTATATTTCCACACAAAGAGTATCTAAACAACGGTTAACACATTTTCCATTCAGTAGGATGGCAAAAAACATGTACACATTTTTCTAGAATATGATAAAAAATCAAACAAATGCTGCAGCTTAAATGCTCCTGATCATGATCTAGTTGTATCACAAGTTAGATTTAGGATGATGATGTTTTTAAATGATGGTGATATAAGAGATATCCTGAGAGTGATAAACTCAGAATAATTCAAATATAAAAGAACAAATAAACCATTTTCTAATTTGAATTATTATAAATTCCTTTTTCTGAATTATTCATTCACAATGGATGAGAAAGACACATTATTCTTGCTTCCTGTGAATTATCAGTTGCAGAAATATGATTTGCATACCAGTTGGTGCACACAATGGATTTCACGAGGTGAATCATTCCAGTCTTTATGCATGTATGTATGTATGCATGGTATATATGCGTGTGGGGGTATATACATTAAAAGTGTAGGATGAATTCATTTTATTTTGATTATTTGCATGTCATAGTGGATTCATACAGATTAACTTGATTGTATGAATTGTACAAACATTGGAAAATCTAGTTTCAGAAGTTTGAGAGTTTGAAAAGGCTGCCCTAAGATCAGAACACATCTTGAACCATTCACAAGATTAAGATATTCATAGATGCATGCATGAAATTCAGCTACAGCTGGTTAACAGATGAATAATATTAAATCTATGCCATGACTCTAAACATAATTCTGGGTTAAACCAACAGTTGCAGAGAATTTTCTTCTTCGTTCATCAGTTTTAATCTATGATTATGCTCTTTCTGCTCTAGAAGCCTTTTGCCTCACTTATAGTTAATCCTGTAATTCAGAAAATATCATGATGTTGTGGCATTTCTAACTCAGCATTTATTGTCTAGATTAGATTAGGCCAGTTAAGCCTAAAGGTTTAGAAAAAGGAGTAAAGGTTCCACCTCACAATCATCTGATATGGTAGAACCAACTGCTTTCTGCTGGCTCATATTTTAAGGTGAACATATGACCTTCTGGACATTTACAAATGGTATCATTTGGGATATATGAAGTTCATTTATTTAAGACATTTATATGACTTCCCAACTGTCATGCAATCAACAAATAACAAGTATGCAATTCAGTTAAAAACAATAACAACCCATAAAGAAGGAGGTGAAACCCAAATTTGATTAGATGATACCTAGGCAAAAGAAAAAATAAGATATAGTCACTTCTTTTTCTTCTTCCTACCCTTTGACCATGTCACAAGAGCTCCATACTGAGTTTCCATTTTCCCAGCATTGGGATTGGATTCTTACTGTTATCTTAGTTCAAAAGCAAATAGTCACGAGATCTAATCTTGCCTAGCGTTTACTTATGCTTACCCTGTTTCCCCAAAAGTAAGACATCCTCCGAAAATAAGACCTACTTACAGTTTTGCTTCTCACTGAAATATAAG
>JANHFO010004081.1:328103-348512 GCA_032468095.1 Pareas carinatus
TTTCCCCTCCCGACTCCCTCCCCCCTTCCCATTCCCTTCCCCCCATATCCCATATTTTGTAAATATTGTTAAAGTTCGATGTTAAATGTTTATGTTATTTGTACACCGCAGAGTCCTTCGGGAGAAGGGCGGTATATAAATCTAAATAAATAAATAAACAAACAAATAATACATCCAGCAAGTTTTACTTTTACACCAACCCTTTGCCTAACTTCCCGTCTCTCCACTGCTCGACCCAGAGGCCCTGGACCCACGAGGAGTTGTATCTGACCTCAAATCTCAATTGTACTACACAGGATTTGGGATTAACTACCTGAAACGTCTACCTGTTGCAATCACTTGATCTAGATTGGCTCAGTGATTTAGGGAAAGCGGATACATTCTCATGTGGCAGAAAAACGGGAAAGCTCTCGCGCATTAACCCACGATTGTGCAAGCCACGGTTGAGCAAGTCCTAATTAGCTCAGTTTCCACCCAAGTTAAAAGAGGCCGAAAGCGTGTCGCGTGGCTTCCTCTACACTCTCGGCTGGCCTTTGTCCTAGCGACGTGCGGATCAATCCTTGCGCCACCCTTCTCGTCGGAAGAGGTGGGATTCTCCCAAGCGCTGCGAGGACGCGGGGTCGGTGTCAGCCAGAACCCACGGAAGGCGGCGCAGCGAGGTCACCCGCTTGCCCTGCAAAAGTTGAAAGAGCCGAACCATCGCTCAAAAAGCGTCGCCTGCAATGGCCGCCCTGTGCCTTTTCTGTCTCGCTACCGCCCGGCGGGGGAAAAAAAGGAGCAGAACTCACGGGGCGCGGTCGGTAAGCGGCACCTCCGACGTTTCTAGCAGAGGACCCGGCCGCCCGCCCCTCAGCGCGAAGAGGGGAGGCAGGGTTTTTTTTTAATTGTTTTTAATGAGCGGAGTGTGCCTTGATGGGCTGCCTCCAATCGGGCGATTCCGAGGCGTCACGTGACCTTGGCTTGGCCCAATCGGGAGGCGGTCTTCTCTGATTCAAACTTTCCTCCGAAGATTCCGTGCTGTGTCCCTCGGTCGCCGTGGAGACGCGCCGCGTGGAGCGGTGTATTTCTGGGGCGGCCGATGGAGCCTCCGCTCGTGGGCCCCGGGCCCTACCGAGCAACTCGGCTGGTGAGTAAAGCACGAGTTGCGCTTGTTTTCCCAAAGGCTTTCTAGCACCACCTGTTTTTTGGTTGTTGTTTATTTGTCCCTGCAGATAAGCCGGGAATGCGCTCTGCGTGGGACCCGGTCCTTCCACCCCTAGATAGACTCCCGGTATAGGTCTCCAGCCTTGGCAAATTTATGTCTTGTGGACTTCAATTCCTAGAATTGGCTGGGTGATTCTGGGAGTTGAAGTCCAGAAGTCTTAAAGTTGCCCAGGTTGGGAGACCCCTGTGGCATAGCATTCCTATATCTTGACTAAAATTCTGCTCTCATAGAGGTTGTAAATTTAATGTACATTAGAATTAGAATGTATTGGTCAAGTGTGTCTGGACACACAAGGAGTTTGTCTCCGGTATACATGCTCTCACTGTACTATGTATCCTTTAGTCAGTGGGTACAATTGATAAATTGTGGTAATAATCGTAAAATACATTCATAATCATAAAGTACATCATGTCATGTACATATAGCTACAATCAAATTGTAATCCTAATCATAAAATACATTTATCATGTCATAAAGTACAATTATCAAGTACAAATCGAATTAACAATGCTCTGCAGGGTGAATGATCTTGAAATTTGCAGAAAAGCCCATTCATACCTGTAGTGAGATTCAATCCTGGTTACTTTCAGCCAGTTTTGGAATCAGTCGAGCACATCTGGGCAGGTGCCGCATTGAAGAAAACTGATGTTTTGAATATGCTGAGCTGCCTTAGGAACGTTTGCACTTCTGCATGGTCTCAGAGGGAAATGGGGCTTTTATATAAAATTAACATTTTTCAGCTGTGGATACTGGGATTGTCTGTATTCATTGCCACTGAACTGTGGCCTTTCCCTGAGTTCCTGTTTATGTGCCTAATTCAGCTGCTCTTCAGGTTCGAGTGTACTAATGCATATATAACTTTAGTTGGCAGCATTGTGCTTGAAAACATTGAACCTGGTTGCACTGCTTTGTTTGGGATGGGAGATTACCAGAAAAATCATGGGATGGTAGCTTAGACAGGGAAGGAGAATCCAAAAGGAAAGCTTCCTGGAAGAAGGCACCTGCATACTGTTGCAAGAAAAGTGCATGCTGGTGCATTTGGGTATTTTAATACATATTTGGATAAACTTCTAATACATATACAGTATGTGTACAGAATTAGAATTTATTCGCCAAGTGTATCTGAAATTTGTCTCCAGTGTACATGCTTACAGGCCATAATTGACAAACTGATTACAATCATAAGACTATAATTGGCAAAAAAATATTAGTAATAAGATACATTCAAAACCATAAAGTACATTCATCATGTCATGTATGTATTAGGTGCATTATTCCTAAGCTGCAGCCTACAAGACAGCTACTTTACTTGCAAGAAAAAAATCTCACCCAGGTCAAGTAGCATTCAAGAGATTCGAATTTGGAGAATAAATACTAGCTAGCTGGGATAAAAATATAATTTCACAGAAAACTGCCTTAAGATAAGTCCTTGGCTTCTCTAACATGGTTTTCTTTTTACTGGTTGACATGTATCTGTAGAATTTCAGACAGAAACATGAGCCCTCCTGAACATTTTAGAGTTTCCGATCTTTTGCAGACAAAACAGATGTTTCCCTAAGAGCTGCACATCTTTGTTTTATGCCTTACCATCATCACAACAGAGCTGTATTTTCTTTATGCACAGAGCACCCATAGCTTCATAAACAGATCACTGCTTTACAGTATGGGAGAGAGTGGTGTTAAAGCTTTGAATGGGCAGTATCATTTTATGTGGCAGACATGAAAATATATTTCCAACTGCATCAGAATGTTTCTTTTAAAAAGGATTAGAAATCCCACAAATTAAGACTATGATACAGCCTTTTTAATTGGCATGCTGGGTAGTGTTTTTCTTTTAATTAACTCTTAATATTTTGCATCCAGCAAATGGTGATTCCATGAACTGAAACAATAGCCCTGTACAATATTAAACCTAACAAGAGCACTGAATCATTAAGTGGTAGTGGTTTTGGGATGTGTTATGTACTTCTAGCCACTGGGTTTGGTTTAATAATTTATGATTAAAATATTGTACTTTAATGCAATGTCTGAACCTAACTTATGAATTTGTACAGATCCTTGAACAGTTTGAGAAAGAAGTTCCTAGTTTTCTTTAATAAGACTTTTATCACCAACATTACTCCTGATTTGAATCTTTACCCCCTGTCCCAAGTATGAATAAATGCACACAGATACTGTACATAGACACTTGATGGGCACCTGGGCTACAAACAAAGACTGGCAAGAATGATGATTTCAGAAAAAATAGTGCAACTTCATAATTACATAAATGTTATTTATACGATGAGTTCCATATAAAGTATAAGAAATAACATTCATTTGATATGGCTGCCTACTGTAATGACTAACTTTGGGTAGCAAACAAAATTAAAATAAACAACTATAAACCTTACGAAATTACAAAATACAAATATGGTTATTTGGACTTTCTAGATGTTTTGGTCTTCCACTCATATCAGTCCTAATAGCTTTGGGCTACTGCTGGGGATTATGAAACCTTCAGTAGAACCGTGTTGCCTCCTCTGAGCTGTAGGCAGTGTTATTCTCCTTCCTCTGTAGAAAGAAATCAACTTTAAGTTTTGCCTGTGATATATGAACAAAGACAGGTGGTGAAGGGAATCAGTTTTTCTCCATACTCTTTATCTTTTATGCTTATGTTAGAAAAAGCCGTGAAAAACAACCTAAGAAATGATCAGTCATTCCTTAGACTTGCTTATATAAGGTATGATACATAAAAACTGGAAAGAGCTTTGGATAATATGAAAGAAGTTTAAAAGCTTAAATTAGAAGGTACGATTTAGGCTTCTTCATACACTCTTTTGTTCCTTCTCAGGTACTACCTCAACAAGCACTAACTTGTACTTAGATAAAGCTTTCATATTTTCTTTTCAGTGGAATGAGACTGTTGAGCTCTTTCGAAATGGAATGACTTTACGGAAGCATCGTTTTCACTTCAAAAGCTACGACTCTTGCTTCACAGCTTCCGAGGCTGTGGAATGGTTGCACAAACTGCTAAGACGCAACCAAAACTTTAGCCCAGAAGTAACTCGTGGGCAAACAGTTCAGCTTCTCAAAAAGTTCTTGAAGAATCATGTTATTGAAGATATCAAAGGAAGATGGGGCAAGGATGATTTTGAGGATAATGGTAAATTATATAGGTAAATAACTTAATGGATTCTTGGGGCAGAAAATGTGTATTATGTTCATTTTTAAATGACTATTTGAAGCAAGCATTGAATACTTAGCCTCTAGAAACAGAAATAAATGATGTGAATCTTGCAGCACAAGCTATACAGATAGTCACCATTTAACAACTGTAATTGTGACTGGGAATTCTGTCACTAAGCAGCATGGTTGTAAAGCAAAAAATAAATCATGTGACTGCACCACCTTAGGATGGCAGCTGCGGATATTAAGCAGTTTGTGCTTGGTTGTTAAGAATGATGTCATGTGACTGGCTTACAACTTCCTGCCAGCTTTCCCATTGACTTTGCTTGTTGAGAGCCAGTTGTAAAGGTTGAAATAGTGATTACATGACCACTGGAGGGGAAAGCTGTTGTAATTCTTCACTGATTCCCAAGCACCTGAATCACAGTCAAGTGACCATGGGCATGTTGCAACGGCTACAACTCATGGGCCAGTCTTATTCTGTCTGTCATAGCTTTGAACAGTTGCCGTATGAGCAGTCACTAAGCAAGGACTACTGTACTCCATTTTCCAAAACCAACCAAAGAGTTCTGTTCTCCACCTTCCATCTACCTTAAATAAGCCTTCTAGACCAGCAGCCCTCACCTTTTTGGGCATCAGGGACTGGTTTCATGGAGACACATTTCTCCGCAATCCGAGGGGGTTGTAGTTTTGCGTACTGCCTACATCTCGCAGATGAAACTTTGCTTGTTTGCATGACCCGGTTACTGACATGCTGCGGCCTGATGCTGGTCCACTGACCGGAAATTGGGAACGCCTGTTCTAGACAACATCTGTGGGAGAATGATCACAATTACAATTGACTCCACCCTATACTTCCCATTCCCTCAATGAGGGAAACACATTTTCACCAACACAGCCAACCTTAACTACTTCTCATTTAGTACTCCTCTGCCTCAGAGTTCCCTTTTATCTAGTACTGTTATTTTGCTGCAAGAGATTTAATCCCATATACTCTTATTCTAGGCAACCACCAGCTTTTATCTACTATAATTCAACCTCGTGCTATGGGCAATGACTCAGCTCTTACGTTGCTTTATAGGAATTCTTCTTACTGTTTTGACCACAACAAAGCCATCAGTGGTTGCTGGTCAGCGTCCTCAAAGTTACTCAGCAATCTTCTGCCTAGCATACCAGTATCTCCTAGGGTCTAACCTATGTGATCCAATGTGGGTGTTACTGTAAGAGAATTGTAGATCTCAATTTACATTCAAGTACTATTCTGAGTACTCGTTCAGATTCTTCCAAATACTTCTTCATTTGCTACCTGATGTGTACTTGAAGAGAACAAATCAATTATCGGAACAGTATTTCAGCTGCTAAGCGTCTCATCAGTAAGACAATTGGACTGAATGGTATATTATTGCAGAATTTACCTAAAATACCCTGTTTCCCCGAAACTAAGACATCCTCCGAAAATAAGACCTACTGACAGTTTTGCCTCACTGAAATATAAGGCATTCCCCGAAAATAAGACCTCCCCGATAATAAGACCTCGGACTTCCGGTTCTGGGCGGCCTCGGTGGAAAAATAAGACATCCCCTGAAAATAAGACCTAGCGCATCTTTGGGTGCAAAAATTAATATAAGTTAGTGTCTTATTTTGGGGAAAACACGGTAGATTTCTTTTCAATCATAAACATCACAATATGGTGATTCTCATGTTTAATCTTCACCATCCTTTGTCCCCTTGCTTTTTTATAGCCAAATTGCAAGCTGCTTCAGTCAATGCTTCCCAAACAGCACAGAAAAAGAGAATATGTTAAAGGAAAATAAGAAGAAGATTTAATGGTTATTCTTCTTCTAGTTTCATTTCTGCTATCTGAATGACTTTTAACTCTGGAACACAGGAGTTGACCATAGGACAATTTCCTATTTACTATAGTTAATCAACTAGCTGTTTTAAAATTGTTTCTTAAAGAAAAATTATTGAAGAAAGCATGATGTGGGTTTTTTCTTAATGAATCATATCCTGACATTTTCTTGTTTATTAGATCCACCTCTTTTTTAGAACAACCTCCAGGAGAAAAAACAGAAAAGATTGTTTTGGCTATACAAAAATGCATGAACAAATCAATGGAGCACAAATTAAATAATTCATTTTCATTAGGGACGTATAAAAGAGGTTTATTTAGGAAATGCACATTTTGCATGCAGGGTGCACCAAGAATAATGAAAAACATATGATTGACGTAGTTTTCGGATATACAATGAGACTAAGAAAAAAATTAAGCTGTAATACTATTCCAATTTATGTAGGAACTTGTTCCATTGACCTCAATAACATTTGCAGTGTCAGAAATTTTGCTATGTACCTAATCTACCAGACAAGTTGTTTTTGTATTTTTATATGAAAAACTAGTAAAAGATATGAGTAAATTATACATCTTTGAGAATGGGAGCATAAAGAGCTACTCTGATTCTGGTGCTGGTCTAGAAACCAGAAGGCTGAGTTTTCAGTCCACCTTGGGCAGGAAATAAAGTTGGGTGACCTTGGCTCACTGTCCCTCTCCTTCTTTCTGTCCTCCCCTCCCCTCCACCCCTTGCAGGTTATTGTTGTTGGGAAAATAGGAGGCAGGAGTCTTATATATGTTAACCACCTTGAGAAAGAGATAGATGAAGGATAGCACTATAGTAATAATAATAATATTAAACGAAAAGTATGGTACTATATATAAAAGTTTTGATGGAGGGGATAGAAGGGAATCAAAAACTACTATTCAAGAATACCAATGGATGTTTATTTTAGAGTATTGATCAGCAGCTAATGCCTGGGAATATTATATGATATGGCAGGCTAATTGAAGTTTTGACATGGGCCACAGATGGAAGAACATAAGTCCTGTATCTATAGAGGTTACAAGCAGGATAGGGTGA
The DNA here is from genome assembly GCA_032468095.1 of Pareas carinatus. NCBI lineage: Eukaryota > Metazoa > Chordata > Lepidosauria > Squamata > Pareidae > Pareas > Pareas carinatus. Next base: position 335,391 of record JANHFO010004081.1, read on the forward strand.
TTCTAAACTGAAATGTATTTCTGGGTGTACATCTGATACCTACAGAGCTGAGAGAAAGGCATTTTTACTCTGCTCCTTGCTCTTGGCTAACGGTATATTGATTAAAGAGAAAATTAATTACCACCTGGGCATCCTTAGTTTCATGCAATATTTGGCAATATCTAGCATAGTAAAATAATAAGCCAATCAAAGATGTGGTTGATGAGAATAAATGAGAAATCTAACACACATAGTCTGCTGTTGATCCTGCAAGGATGGCCTATCTAATTGTTTTGGAAGTTCCTCATACTCAATGGTGAGGGATGATGGAAATAATAGATCAGCAACATTTGAAGGCCCACACATTTCCCCACCTGCTCCACTGGAGCATGATGGCATTATTTTCCTTCTTAAGACAATGAACAAAATTCAAATCTAAGAATAGTGATGTTGTGAAATCCCAGTGATTCATTTAATTTAAATTCATAGCTTGCAGAGGCTTTGTTTTACTGGGGTTTGTCTTCTTCACTTCCTGCTTAGTCTTATCTGCTCTCTAGCCACAAATTAATAAAAAAATAAATAAAATCTTCCAAACATTGTGAAATAATTTCTAATCATTTCTAGAATCTGTTGGCTCTAGATATCCTGAAGATTTAATTGATGTGAGAAAATAGTCTTTTATATTACAGTGTTCATTTTCAGTTTTGATCCCCAAAATAAAATAATAACAAAGAGAGTTTCTTGACGATGTACAGCATCATTCAAGATACACACACACATACTATTCTTACCTTAAGAACTCATGAAAAGTTCATGCATTCATACAGGATCTTGTGCCATGCATGAAATCTAAAGATTTTTTTGTAAATTTTATCAGATTTCATGATTTTTTGAGATTTTGTGAATTTTTTTAGAAGGTGGGATACAAATATTTATTTGAGATGTCTCAATGATAGTAGTTCTTCTGTTCTGTAGAATACTTTCTTGTCATTGAAATAATATTTTTTGTTCTCTATTGAGTAACTGCATAGTTACAATCTAGGATTAGAAGGAACCACTGCCAGATTACAGAGTTAGCTTTAACAAATTTTTGTGCTTCCTGACCAAACATTTGCAAATAGAGTGTATTCCGTGCAAGATGATCCTACGACGTGTCCCCTGTTTTTAAAAATGAAGAAAAAGAAAATAGGCTTGGAAACTTAACACACTGGCAAATGAACAAAGTTATGCATAGAATTGGTGCTTGAAGTTACTCTGAATTGTTCTGTGGTTTCAGGATGACATGTGTCGTTATTTTCATATTAATGCTTGTGGCTTATTCTTTTTTCAATGCACTCTAGCACTTTGGTGCTTGGTGTCTTCATGTTTTAATAGCCAAATTCCTTTGATTCAACGAGGGTGGCATGTTCAGATACTACTTCCGAAACTTCTATTTCAACACACACACATACACACACACACACACACACAAACTGATCTTATTTCAAACAGGCTTTTACTGCACACAAGAATGAGAGCAGAGCCAAATAATTATAGAAAACACAAGACCAAAGGAACTTTACAAAAAACTGTTTGAAGGCAACTTCAAGCAATTCCAGACCTTACATACTTCCAATGTAAAAGGTTTATGAACACTTTAAGTTACTTTCTGGATGCACTCAGGTACTTATAAGGAATCTTCTTCATATCAATATCATATACCCTACCCTGATCTGATATCTTTCAGATGTTCTGGAATTGCACCCATGTAGTCTCAGATTATTTAAGAGTTCAGAAAAAAAGCTAAAGCAGGACAAAGCTTCTTATAGTCCTCAGTCAGTATCAACCTGATTCTTTTGCATGATCCTTGACTTATATGATCAAAATATTTCTACTGGCACTGAAATGTTCCAATCAATTAGACAATAAAATATGGAGACATTGAATGAATCCTGTTTTTACTGTTAAAATCATAGCTGTAGTTGACTCTGACCAAGGTTGGAGTAATAGTGTTTGAAGAGAAACCTGCCATTAACACGAATGATAGCTTTTCTTTGGAGAGAAATAGAGACTGAAATTTCTTTCTGCTATGTTGTGAGTAATCAACTCCATGGGAGTTCTTTGAACATTATTCCTAAAAGAAGAGAAAAATTAATTATGAAGTAAAATATGATCACTTTCAAGTAGAAATTTAACTTTAACACAATATATGGATTTTTCTTCTTTTTATGTGGCATTATATTTTAAAATGGTGTTGTAACAGATAGAATTGCAACAAGGAGAAAGATAACTTTGTAACTTAATGAAAGTTTATGGAAAGATGTTCAGTGATAGATGAGTTTTTACCACATTAAATTTGGTAAAAATCTGGAATTTTCCAGAGTTCCAACTTTTAAGAACAATTCTGTCATTTTAGAAATTCTTAGCCATTACAGGTCATAGAGCATTAAAGCTGTGTGTTTGATGGTTTAAACAGACTCTATTTGCAAGATCAGTTATTTGGATTTCCTGATGTTTTAATTTCAGTTTGTGGCCAGGAGGGATATTGTGATGCAGAAAGATTTTAATGAAGGTATCTATCTTTCAAAGTCGAACTGCTGGGGAAAAGTACACTGACTGATTTTAGATGAACATTTATTTTAAAATAAAACTCAAACTTTTAAGAGGCTCTTCACAGTATTCAATTTCAGCCTTGCTTTCTAATATCTGGAATAAGTGCTAACTTTATTTTCAGAACTGATACAAATTTGGAACTGCTTGTGTTCTGCCATCTCATTCCAGCTTTGCTTGGATTTGGGTGGATGGGAATTTTCAGAAGTGCAAATCAAACTTGTTTGAAAACAAACACAAAGAAACTTATATATGCCACTTCAAACTGCTTCAAAACCTTGTTGATCTACATCTTTAACAATATTTGTTAAATTTGGATTTCATTCTGCCAAGATTGTGCTATTGACATTTTAAACTAAATGTTATAGGAAAACTTTGATATAGTTTCCTCTCATTTAAAGACATGCACATTTTTGCAGATGAGGAAAAAACTCCACAAGCCGTTATCATGAAGGATTTATTGGTCTTGTTTTTAATTATAAGTATTTTATATTTCTATATGTTTTATTTATGATTCACATTTCACACTGTTTTATTGTGAATCAGTTTTCAAATTAAAATTGTGCTCTGTTATTTTAGGCAAACTATATTCAGAAATGTCTACTTTGACATGATGAAATGCATTGACGATATATAAATTGTGCATATGCTTTTGCTCTTATTTAAAGAGGTAACAAATGAATGTAAATTAACTGGATGTTGGAATGTGCTTGTAGGCAATCAACAGGAATTCATCTAATTCTGGTGATAGTGGGGACATGGTGGATCAATTTTATCCGATTACTGAATGATTTTTCCTTTTCTGCCTAAAATGTGATTATATTTCATTTCTGTGTGTGCATGAACAAGGAACAAAGTCTTAATTCTCTTCATTATATTATATCATCCGAATGGAACAATGAATTGGTACCAGTGAAGTGATAAGAATGTTATATAGTGGGCAGAGAACAGCAAAAGTGGTTTGACTTAGTTCCTTTAGGAGCTTTGAACATCTGTCTAAAGGTCACAATAATAAGTTACTTTTGAAACTGAATGCTTATAGGGCCAAAGTACAGTACAAACCATTTTCTGCTTAATGCCTCTTCTCTTAGACTAGTAGTTCCTTCCTAGTATTGAACATTTTTTTCTAGATTTTGTGATAATGTGAAATTATAATTTTTTTTCTATTTGTCATTTCTATCCCACAAGTCATGAGCATAATACAAAGATATGAAGAACAAATGGTAGTGGCAGGAGATGTATTGATTTTTTTTCCTCAATCATAATTACATTCTAGATACCACCAATCAAATAGAATTGGTACATTCAGATCTTACATTTACAGGCAAATTAAAATCTTATTTGTAATTTAACCTCTGCCGGCAAATACCTCCCACTGACCTGTTCGCTCCCACAGAGAGGACCTCCTCAGGGTGCCGTAGGCCAGACAATGTCGGCCGGCAACCCCCAGGGGAGAGCCTTCTCTGTGGTGGCTCTCACCCTCTGGAATGATCTCCCCCCAGAGATTCGCATTATCTCAGATCTCTGTGCCTTTCGCTTTGCTATAAAAATGCACCTTTTTATCCAGGCGGGTCTGGCCTAATCCACCTTCTTTTCCACTTATAACTCAATATTAATTTTATCTTTTTTAAACTGTAAATATGGTGATAAATTGATTTAAATTATGGTTTTAAAAAATTTCAGCCACTCTGGTATATATGTTTTAATTATTTTTAATATTGTTTGTGTCTCTGTATTGTTTTTAAAATGACTGTACACCGCCCTGGGTCCCTTCGGGGAGAAGGGCGGTATAGAAGTGTAATAAAAGTAAAGTAAAGTAAAAAATTTAGTTCTCACATCATTTATGGGAAAAATAATGAAAAATATATAGATACACTTAAGAGTCCCCATCTTAAGAGACCACCATGGGATGGGATCTTCAAAAGCTTAGAATGTGCACTTCAATTTAGCCATGAATTATCATCAATTTTTTGTTAAGGTGACAGATGGAGAAAATAATTAAATATATGGAGGACAGTTTTACCAACTATAATTAAATAGTCTAATTAAAAATAAATTAAATCAAACCATTTTTCATCATTTTTAGGATATTGGATCCCCATACTGCTCAAAGGAGATCCATACAATATTTTATGGCAAATATTGTCATTCTAATCTTTGTCTGTGCCAAATGCAGTAAATTGGAATGTCACATTTATAGAGGTCAGCATTTCAAAAAGTTGTATAGAATTTTATTCTTCTGATAGTTTGACAAACTACTATGAAGTATTCGATGCATTATAAATAAGAAATGAAAAGGCATTTATTGGCTTTCATTAAAATTACTTACTGCCAGCACATCTTGAGTTCTTGTCTAGATTTCTGCTAGCTGTATCCTAGATTCATCCTAATAATTAGAAATGTGTGAATTAGGCAAAAACTAATTGAATCAAGTTAGTTTAAAACTTTTACTTGGTAAAAGTATATGTGCATCCAAGCAGAAGACTCTTGAATTCTCAGATAAATTCATAGGTCCTTGATAAGAAATTCAGTTATAAAACTTATGTTTCAAGGGATGATTTAATTGAATCATTGATACTGACACTTCAAATTGAAGATTAATTACTGATGATGACCAACAATGCTATATCATAAGACCTTTCTGTTAGGAAGTCTGTCTGTCTCTCTTTCTCACACACACAACTTCTCTGAATGAATTATCCCTGTCTCAATCTTTAAAGGTACTAAATTTATTAAGCGATATTAATTGGCAAAAAAAAGCAAAGTTTTTATATGAGTGTCTTCTTTGCTTCTATTTTAATTAACATATTGTTCTCCAAGAAATTCTTTATTTACTATAACTCTATATTTACTAAATAGATAAGCTTTACGAAATGAAGTGAGAGAATGTAAAATTAGTTGAAATACTTATCAGCAATTGTATCATCTCCATCTGTAGATATTCACAAAGCTATCCACTCTTCTTGAGTGGATAGCTTTGAAACTGATTGAAACTGTCACTTTGGTATTGCTGTGTTTACAGCAGAAAATAAGGTTGCATCAGATAGATCTTGCAATAAATTGAAAAATAAGTTTTGAATCAGAAACTATGCATGTTCGCTCAAAAGCAATATCTATTGAGCTTAATAGGATATAATTCAAAACGATGCTGTGCAAGCTTTCAGGTTCAGGTTTTGGAATTCATCTATATTCAGTTTAAATGTGATACATCGTAAAAAGATATTTTTTCCTCACTCTAAATTTAGAAAGAAAGAAATCAAATATTGATCACTCATTCTTTCTTCCATTTGTTAATTTTTATACAGTCTTTACATTGAAACACAGTGTTAATATTTGAAAGTAGGTCATTTCTAGTGCTCCCATTTAAAGTATGACATGAAAAGATCATGAAAGTGACATAATAAACAACTTCAGATGCAGTAACTGATTTTTTTCATGAAACAAAATTAATGGGATAACTATTAGATAGGCAAAATAATTGGTCATGCAGGATTCTTTAGAAGACTTTTCATAATATATTACCTTTTCCACAAATGTAATCTTATTTGCATCAAAGGACAAAATTCAGTATTCACACTTAGGCAGTTTAATATCTTCAGAATATCATTAATCATGAAAACAGGAACTGAGCAGTAAATTATCTTTCCAATAATTAAAAATAGGTATCCGTCTCATGTAACAAAATATAATTTGATAATTAATCTAGTGAAATTCTTCTGCAGCTTCCTACTTGAAATACTACTTGGATTTTTAAATTATATCAGACAATTTCCATATGAATAGTAAAAAGTCTTTCAAATTAAAAGATTAATTGTAAACAAACTAAAACACGTTGGGGGGGAAATGCAACCCATCTGTAAAGCAAAAGAAAATCATATAATTTATTTGAGTGAAATCTTTCATCTTTGATTTACAGGTTTGCATCTGCTATAACTGAAACCACATTGTTTTATATCTTTCATATTCTGGCTTTCCCTGAACCTTGTTTTAATTAAAGTCTCTTTCAGATTTTTGAATAAAAAGCATGACAGTGTTCACTTATGGCTTTAATATCTTCTTTGAGCTTGGAAAATATATAAAAGAATATTGTTGCTTGCCAATCAAAGGAATGTCAACTATCAGATAGTGTAAAATAGAATGGTGAACAGTAAATAATGCACAATTTCCTCTGTATGTATAGGTTTCTATGTACACATGTGTATTTTTATGTGTATGTGTGCACTTATGTGTGTCTTAGAGAAAGATTTTAGTGAGATAACTCTTCTACTGCTATTTGCAAATCCCAATGGAGCACCCCAGACCCCTTGATTTTCTGTGACAATAAGGCAACACGTGTAAGAGTTTAAGCATTCATTATCAGCAAAAGGCACAGCTCTTCAGTAACACTCATGAATCCACATGGACTTGTGACGTAATCTTGTTGTGCATCAAAGAAGAAAATAAATAACAGGAGATACCTCTCAGAAACTTGCTACCGAGTTCCAAGCTTCAATGGGATTCAGTGGAAGAGAACAACTGACAAGCCAACTCAAAAAGAAAAAAATAATCTGCAAAAGCATTAGATATTCCAGCAAACTTCAGGAAGGTCCCTTTTGCTTATCTCTCTTAAAAGTGTAGCACAGCAATGGTTTGAAACAAGATTAAGTCAGATAGGGAAAAGCTGTTGTTTTCTGAAAGCTGAGTCAGTTTTGAAATCAGTTTGAATCACTTGGCCATCAATTGTACGTTTTGCTACTGCCATCTGTAATCTGTGCAGCATTATGCCAAAGACAAGCCATCAGTCTCTCCTTGCAGAGCAAATTTTGTTCATGGGCTTCTAATTATTATTAACAACAGAAATACAAACACCACCACTATCAACAACAGAAAGCTAAAGAAGAGACCCATTTAACACACTTGCATTTGGGATAGCTGAAAAAGAGCAGAATGAAGCTCTCTTGCTAGTCAGTTTCCCTTCAGAAATTAGTGCTTCTTTCAAGAACAATTCATAGTTCCATTACATCCAATCAACCATATGGACCATTTCAACTGATCAGAGAGGGAAAAAGTCCCTGTAAAATGTATTTTAACATGTCAGAAGCAGGAGGGAGATTTGTGATTGTGTCTAGTTTTTCCCCTAGCGGCTTCACAGGCTGTTTCGATTTTCATAGACAACCATAGACAAGAATGCAGAATGTCTTTAACGTTTCTATTCTACCACTGAATTTGGGGAGTGAGTCAGAGAGCATATAAAAACCAGCAGAAGGTTTTGCCTTTCCTTCCAAGTCTGGTTCTCTCTACTGTTAGAATTCTAGTGGTTACATTGAAGGAGTCTTAGGCTCTTTTAAGTCTCTCTCACGAACAAGTGAAGCTGCTGTTCAGAATTCTGTGCCCAATGTTTACGTTCCAACTGATCTCTGCCACCCAAGCAGCAGACAAGACATGTCTAAGGGTGCTTTTTTTGAGGGGGGGGGATACACAATGATGTCACACACAGGAAATGTCAGGGGAGGACTTGGCACTTCACAAGGCTGAGTCTTCTTCCATAGGCTCGCCAGCAGCTCTAGAAAAATAAACAGGCAATCAGAATATGGAACCAGAGTACACAATGACATTGTAGATTTTCATGCATAATCAAAGCTGATTTTTCAGCTCTCCCCCATGTTTATTTGTGTTCTTCAGCTAGCCATAAATAAAGTTTCTTTCCTTGGATGTATAAACAAATGTCAAGTGGAAAAACATTTTCGATCCAAGCAATCACTGCAAAAGGTTCCTGTTTATATTAAAATTGTCAGAATATTTTATAATGTTAAGTTTAGAAATGCACATGCTTTGTGTCAGCAAAATCAATTTGTTAAACGGGAGGAAAGGTGCAAGTCCCCTTCCCTGCTCAAAAGAAATATTTATGGATTCAATTTATCCAGTTGAACAATGGAATACCTTCTTCAAAATCAGGTAACATGCAAGGAGTTTAAAACTCAGTTCCGCTGCTTTGTTCTTAAGATTTTGTTGGCAACTTGCCTGCCTAAAACTTCCGCACTCTTATTCTGAATTTGATTAGCAGGCCACTGCCGTGACATAGGTATCTAATAATAACTAATAATCTGATTGTCTATACTGCCATACTGCCTTTATTACAAATCGCCTGAGAGACGCAACTAAATTAGCTTTTGGAGTGTTAAAAAAAGAAGATAAAAGTTATAGGCCTAATTCAAGGATATGCACAGGCAGCTACAACAGTTTGATTGAAGGTCCACCCATTTTTTATGTGCAATGGCCACTATCTTGACTTTTTGGACCATTACCTGTGTAGACACCCAGTTCACATACCAATGCCTTAAAAAAATAATGAATTAGATATTTTTTTAAAAAAAATTATTGTCATCAGAATTGGAAGATCTCTAAATCTACACTGATTTTCAAAATTTTCAACAAAATTGCATGTACACATATACACACATGTTCACTTTGTTTTTGATGGTTTAAGATATTTTCATCAGTAGTTGTAGGGTGAAAAATGTATTAATAGGTAAAATATTAATTTGGGGGCTTTCTGTATTTGTGTGTGCATGCATGTATCAATATTTGCTGAAGAAAAACATATAATTGTACTGACTTATGAATATTTGCAGTTAAAGTGTGATTCTGGTCATTCACACATGACTGCTAATATGAAAAAAAGCATCAATATTTGAAATTCTTAGAGCTTGCCCTAAATTCTGTGAGATAGTACAATAAAAAAGGAAAGGAATTAATTTTATTTTAAAAATGTGACATAGTATGTCAGTTTTTTAATTGTACATGAGGAGCTAATGAGGTACAGTATCTTCCATTTTACAGTAATACTGAGAAAGTCATGCAAGGAAAAAATTAATAGGAGAAGATTTGGTTAGACAGAAAGGCATATATATTTGTGAATGCATGTCAGATAGCTAACAAATTCACGAAAGCTTATAGTACTATTACTCACATACTAACAACTCAATTATTAAAACTAACTACATAGTCCAAATCTACGTTACCTGATTTACCTTACCAGAAAACAAAATTATGTCACAATCTCTGTAAGTTATGAAATACTGTATAATATAGTTGCTGTTAGCCTTTTGACATTTGTTTTTGGGGAAAGTACGTAACTTACTCCGACTTAGCACATTTGTTTAAGAAATCCATATTTATTCTTATATTTTATTGAGATCCAGTTTAGGTTCTGCAGATTTTGACACTTGCAATATTCACTAATTGAGAATCATTTGGACATATTCTTAAATTTAATTTTCTAACTGCCAACTTCAACAAGCTCTCAAGAAAGTAACAATATTATAGGATACACTGCCTCTAATATAGCCACCCTGAGTCTATGGAGAGGGACAGCATATAAATATGAATACATAAATAAATAAATAATAAATCTGTGTAGGGAGGCTTCGTTATCTTTCTTGGCTACTGACAAACTAAATTAATTAGTTTCTATATTATGGTAAACATCATAGATCAGAAGATAGAGCCCACTATAGAAGAGTTAAAGAACTTCAGCAGAAATTAGATATACTTTTTTTAAAAAGATTACATCATCCCATTTCTCTGTCACAAATTTGCCCAATTCTGAAACATTCAGAGGGAAGTTACTCTTTTGAATATGTTCAAAGTAAAAGATGACAGATGCAGTTTTCTGTCCAACATAAGGCTCTAATAAATCCTGTATAATCTCATTTGTAAAATGAACCGTTACCAGCACCTATGATTCTAAGACCATGGCTGCTATTTATGTAAACTTCTTTTTATTTAAATCCATAGTAGTGTTATTTTCCTCTCTTTTCTTTTAACTGCCATTAACCTAATCTTTCTTACATGGTTGTTGTTGTTTTTTGGTCTTGATAATTTCAATTAAATCTTTGCTTCACACAGACACAGGCAGAACTCTTATTTTATCAAATCGAACACCAGAGTCCTGATCACAACATTCCCTCTGAAGCCTGATCCACCCAGTATGTCAGGATGAATTACAGAGAAAAAACTGTTTACATGATAATATCATTTTAACAAGAGAAGGGGGGGAAACAAGGGAAGGAGAACTTAAGCATGATGCTCAGCCATGCCTTTTTCCCCTTCTCATTCTTCTTTTGGTGGTAAATGAGTCAGAAATTAGTTGGCCAGGAAAATAACAATGTTATTCAAATTCTGAGATGGAAATGACTCATCTTACTCTGAGTAAATATGTAATCCCCAACATAACTGACAAGTACTTACAAAAACATTCTCTTTCTTCTTTCTCATGCACATACACTCAGTCTCCCTCTTCTCCCCCCGCATCTCTCTCACACACAACGTACATCCATATACACACTAAGACCTGATTTTATATAAAAAAAGTCAATCCACAGTTAGAAATCTGGCCCTTTCCTGCTATGACTGCTTGCATTTGCTGTGAGACTATGCTGGTGAATAACACTGAAAATACTGGGTTGTATCCAAGTTAGGTACATTCAGCTGGGATGTAGAAGTCAACTTCCTGACTTTCTTTTGCATAGAGTAGCTCATCTAACTAAACGATTCACAATGCTTTCACACAAGAAGTAGCAATTGAGTTTTTAATGGCATATATAAAGTTATAAATTTTAAAGAAGTATGTGGGGGAAGGGGATCCAGATTAAATTTAAGTTTAATGCAATTAATTAGAAACAGGGGATGTATTTAATATCCATATATCAGTTGTTTTTCTACTTATGTCACTTTGAAGATTTCCACTTGGTCAAAAAATGGGAGGGCTCTGAGGAATTATAGACAGACCTAGCACAAAAATATTCTGAAATATCTCAACTAGGGTAGATAAAAAAATGGATGGAAAAGTTCCTATTTTAGAAATAAAGTTCTATTTTATAAAAACAAACAAGCAAATATTTTTCAAAGCACCAAAATGTAAGACAAGAAACCATGGGTAGAAAATAAACAAGGAGAGAAGCAACCTAGAACTAAGGAGAAATTTACTAACAGTGAGAACAATTAACCAGTGGAACAGCTTCCCTTCAGAAGTTATGTGTGCTCCATCACTGGAGGCTTAAGAAGAGACTGGACAGTGGCTTGTCTGAAATAGTATAGGATCTCTTGCTTGAGCAGGAGGTTGTTATTCTGTGATTAGAAGTCGAGGAGATAATTAAACAACCACCTGTCACAAGCTTTTGATTTATGCTATATACCTCTTGAAAGTCAGGGATATTACTGAACAAAATACAGAAGAAACTGGATATTTTTAGTCTTAAGAAAGATAGACAAGGAGAAATATTACAGCACTTAACAGGTACCTGAATGAATCATACTAATGGAGTCTACTTGGAGTGCATTTTTTACATTAGGAAAACTTTTCTGACAAGAAAGATAGCTTGACAGTAGAAACAATTATTCAAATGGATGGTGGACTCTTAATTACACTGGACAACAATTTTTTTAAAAAGTGATTATGATAGAACTTTTCAAACTGAACACAAATATACTTTCAGAACGACCATATCATGTAGGAATTTTGACAAATATGGAATTAATTTTAATTACTATAATGTCTTTAATCACATAATGTTTCCAAAACATTGCATAAATTCCACAGTGTTAAAAATATTTTGCTCCTGATTTCTATTTGTCCGATGCATCTTGCTGTAGTGTTCAACAGTAATCAACCACCACTTATGGATCCCAGTTGGCCTAATTCCCTTTTTCTATTGTAACAATATCCTGGTGAAAACTTTTACCATGTTCATCACTGGCTGCACCCAGATTTTTGGGACAGAGTCTAAGAGTGACATTTGTACTTATGGTTTTGTATGATGTAAGAAGCTTGTCAACCAGCTGAGTGTAGTTGGTGTTCCGTAGATATCAAGAAAATCTCAATGAAATCCATTGCTTTCCAGGCAATATTCTCTAACCCTACTAACAGTTCTTCGAACCACTTGTCACTAATGGCCTATGTGATATGTGGACCAACAGAAATGCCTTCCTTCATTTTGGCATCAGTTATTCCTGGAAACATTTGTTTCAAATACTGCAAACTTTCACATTCCTTATTTATCACTTTCACAAAATTTTTCAACAGTCCACATGTTATGTGAGGCAGAGGGAAAATATCTTTGTCAGGTCAACAAATGCTTCATGTGTCATGTTTTTCTGTGCTGCAACCAAATTCTTTTGAAGTAGTCATTTCTTTTTAATTTAATACGACTCTCTTGCATGGCTGTCCCATGAACATATATAACAGTGCTTGGTATATATAAGCTGCATTCCAAATGGTAGAAACACTACTTTTAGTTTTCCATAGATATTCCAGTTGTGCTGGACATGCCTCAGCAATGGTTCCATGTTTTTGCATATTTCTTTCATGTGAACAGCATAATCAATAGATACTCATGGGTATACATTGCCATTGTGTAAAAATAGAAGATTTCAGTAAAATGGTATGTGATAGGTTAAATTACAGATTATGAGTGGCAGTCAAAAATCTATTAAATAGACTTCCGGTCCTGGAAGCAACAGGACGTGAGAGAGCGAGCTCTGCCTCTCACGCCTGAAACCCGCTTCTTGGGGGGC
>JANHFO010004081.1:350858-364712 GCA_032468095.1 Pareas carinatus
GTAAGCTATAATTTTGTTTATTGTTGTCTAATAAAAACTTTTTCTACAAAAAAAACCCACTAAAATATAATATGAATTCAAACATATACAATAAATGAAAATAAATATACCATATAAATTAGGCAGATGCAAATCAGCCTTCAGTTTTCAAAGCAATAATAATAAAAAGGCAGGTAATTAAAAAAAACTAAATAAAAAGCTGTAGAAAATAGAAGATCTTCACTTGGCACTGAAATGATGGTAGCGGGGGTGCCAGTCAAGCGTTCCTAGGAAGGGAATTCCATAAATGGGTGCTACCACAGAAGATGCTCTGCCCTGTTGAGGGAACCTGGAGGAGGATCTCATTAGACAATCTTAAGGTCTGTTTAGGTGATGCAGTATGGAAGAAGACACTCCTTCAAATAATCTGATTCTAACCCAGCTCTTTGAATTGGCTTTATAAAAGAACCGGCTGCCTATATAGATGACAAAGAGCTGGTATAACATGATCATATTGGCTACCAGCCACCTATGTAGATGACAAAGAGCTGGTATAATATGACCATATTGGTGAGAGGTCTAGTTACTGTACTTTAAATTAATTTTAGTTTCCAAACTGTTTTCAAAGATAGCCCTAAATGTAATCCAACCAGTAAGTTTGCATCTTGAATAATGGTGGCAAGTCTTTCTGTATCCAAGTTAAGCTCTCAGTTGATAAATGAGCTGAAGCTCAAAAAGCAGTCTTGGCCACAACACCACCAAAGCCATCTGGATCTCTAGAAGCTCCCACAAACTGCAAATTTGTTCCTTTAGGGCAAGTATGGACCACTCCAGAGCAGGCAGAGCATGACCTAAAATTGAACAAATGCATCACCCACAAACAGTATCTTTGTCTTTTATTTATTTTATTTATATCCCACCATTGATTATTTTTCCAAATTATTCAAGGTAGCAGACATATCCAGAATACCTTCTTCCTTCTATTTTCCCCACAAAAACAACACTATGAAGTGAGTTGGGATGAGAGAGAGTGATTGGCTCAAAATCATCCAGCTGACTTTCATGGCTAAGGCAGGACTTGAACTCACAGTCTCCTGATTTCTAGACTTAACCGCTGGACCAAAGTATATTGAGTCTAATTTATTGGTTGACATCCATAGCATTATTCTTTCCAAGTCCAGATTCAAAACACCAACCAACTTATTTCTATTTCTATTTATTGAATTTCTATACCGCCCTTCTCCCCAAAGGGACTCGGGGCAGTGTACAGCCAATAAAAAACATACAAGTGCACAATTAAATACACAAATTTAAAAAAACACAATTAAAACAAAATATTTTATGTGGCTGGAAAATGTAAGTAACATAATGTTAAACCAATTTAAGAACCAAACTTAGTTGTGTCAGATGAAAAAGAATGAGTGAGCTAGATATCATCCTTAGATTGATTGATGCACCTCAGCCTACATCCCTGGACGATCACTTCCAGCAATTTAGCATAAATGTTAAATAGCCTGGAGGATAAAATGGATCCCTGAGGGACTCCATAACCCACGTGCCATGAGGCAGAAGAGTAATACCTTAGCATCACCTTCTGGAAAGAACCATTCAGGTAGGAGTGCAACCATTGGAATACAGTGCCCGCACATCCCATATCTTGACAGGCTTTCCAAGAAGATGCTATGATTGATGGCACCAAGTTTCTGAGAGATTCAGAAAGACCAGTACAATTGTACTCCTCTGTCTTTTACTTGGCTCTGGTTATCTCACAGGGCAACCAGGTTTCTGTTTCATAGCCAGACCTGTGTATACAATACATATATTGTATCAGTTAACAAATGTATGTAGGAAACACACCACAGTAGTAATGAGGGATTTTAACTACCCTGACATCAACTGGGAGACAAACTCTGTATCAACTGGAAGATCAAACAGGTTTCTGATCAACCAAGCTGACAGCTTTGTGATTCAAAAGGTAGAGGAGGGAACTAGAGGAAAAGCTATACTAGACCTAATTCTTACTAACACAGAAGAAATGATAGAGGGGGTTGAAGTTTATTTATTTATTTATTTTATTTTTCCAATTTTTATACCGCCCTTCTCCCGAAGGACTCAGGGTGGTGTACAATATTAATATAATACTAACATACCCTTAAAAGAATTAAACATCGGCTGAATAAAATTAAAAATTACAATTAAAATTTAAAACCAAATTACCCTATAAAAGAGGGGTTCAGGACAGCCCGGCTTGGGTAAATAAAAACATCTTTAAGGCCCGACAGAAGGCTTGGAGATCTGTGATGGTCCGTATTTCTGGGGGAAGTTCGTTCCACAGGGCTGGAGCTCCCACAGAGAAAGCTCTCACCTTGGAAGTCACCAGCCGGCATCGTCTGGCTGACGGCACCCTGATGAGGCCCTCTCTGTGGGAGCAGACGGGTCGGTGGGAGATATTAGCTGGTAGTAGGCGTTCCTGCAGTTAGTTTCCAGGCACCCAAAATAAGAATCCCAAAACCATGTAGTATTTTTCTCTGCATTTCTAGTTTTTTAAAAAAATGTTTTACAGAATAACAGAGTTGGAAGGGATCTTGAAGGTCTTCTAGTCCAATCCCCTGCTCAAACAGGAGACCCTATACAATTCCAGACAAATGGTTGTCCAATCTCTTCTTAAAAACCTCCAGTGTTGGAGCATCCATAACCTCTGGAGGCAAGACATACACAAAATACCCTGGGCTTTACAAACAAAAGACAATGAAAATAGAGCTTCCAATGTATTTTCTCAGTCATGCCACTAATTTATTTGACATTTTTACTGTGTAATATTTTGGATTTACCTGCCATGTCCTGGTAGAAAAGACTGCTCAACATCCACTGAAAGTAAGGCCATGGCTGAGACTGTCTCTGTCTCCTCTCTCTCTTGAGCTTCAGCCAGCTTACAGCTAACTGGCACGATGTAAGGCTTCACAGACTTCCAGTACTTCCCTAAAGAAAACACACCATAATTTATGGGAAATTTCACTAGCATGGTGGTAAAAGCCCAAGTAGTTGCTTAAGTCCAATGCAGAGAGTTTCTAAGTATGAGTATGAGTAATTGGGATTCCAAATGACTGCGATGAATTTATGTTTTTGAGTCCCTCAGAGCCAAGTTGGAAAGTTCTCTCTCTTTCCAAGGTCTATGTCACAGCCTTCTGAGAAAGTAATAAACTGAAAAAGATCAGCACAGAATTTAATGAACTCGGAGCATTTGAGAAAGAACTACTGAGCATTTTTCCCCTGTAGAATGAGAATTTACTGCACTATCAATACTTTCAATATCTGGCATTTCTTAGAATGGAAGATACATTTTTACAACTATAAGTGAGAAATGGGCTTGGTGAAAATAAAGAGCAATTCAGAAATGACTATGACTGGAGTAGAAACTAGAAAGGCTAACCTTTTCTATACCCCGCACCTCTAGAATGCTTCTGATATATTCTCGCACCCTTTACAAAATTGGTAAGTACCTGGTTTGAAAATGATTAAAGCAAGTATACACTCAATTTCTAAACCCAAGTTTTTGAATCCCCTGGAATATTGTCTGGCACCCCCGGTTGGGAACCCCTGGTATAGGGCCATATAGGGAAGCTTTCAAAAGATATAGGAAAAGAAAGGATTCATGAACAAGTTTGGTACGGTGGTAAAGGAATAGTGGGTTGAAATCAGGAAACTGAATTCTAGGTCTCCCTTAGGTACGAATGCTGGCTGGGTAGCTTTAGACCAGTAATTGGTCTTTGGACCAGTAATTGATCTTTGAGTTCCCAGCACATTGAAGGAAGGAACCAATTTAATGAAGTATGACTTACTGCTATCTAATTGGGAGTGTGGATACATGAGTCTGGCTAGATTTGTATTTCTTCCAAAAATCTGCTACTGTATAAGTTCAGTTCAAGAATATTCCTGAGAACTTAGAGTAGATTTTATGGAGAGGACAAGTTTTTCATAGAATATTCAAATAGTTTTCAGAATCATTTAGGGTAGTGACTTTGAACCTTTTCAGATCCCAAGAGGCTAGAACTTGCAATCTGCACATGAAGCCACAAAGGGTCTTGTGTCACTTTGAAGACTAACACATTGAATATAGTTGAAGCTTTTGAAAAGTCTACTTAACAGAAAGGGATAAGTTAGGAAAACCTAAAGCTGAAATGAATGTGAGCAATAATTCAAAATTTTAAGATTTAACAGCTTAAATTAAATTCAAAAATTTGCTGTAAACATATATGAAAAGAATCTTTGACGGTGAACTGTTTTTATTTACCATGTTAGGATGAATTCAGAATTTTTAGTATTGCCACCACTGATTTTTTTTCCCTACTACGCCAGGGTTTTGCAATCTTGACAATTTTAAGGCAGGTGAACTTCAACTCCCAGAATTCCCCAACCAGCATAAGATTGGGAAACTCTGAGATACGGTATGCCATATGTCTCTAAATAAGGTTACATTTAAAAACCGTCATGGATCACTTAAATGGGTGTGGTTGTATCATAACAAACCTTGGTATGATACTTGGTAGGTTGGGTGAGAAAACTCTTTTGGGTTCTTTTTCTAAGCCAAAAATAGTCAATGAATCTCAGAGGACTTCTAGTTGTAGTATATTTAGGCATGGAGTGGCATTCTCCACCATGCTTTGCTAGGGGATTGCCAGCAAAGGTGGTCACATATATGAGAAGTCTGTGCCAGGTTTCCAACAAGGAAAAGGTGAATTATTTTTGTTAAACTATATTAAAATCCAGCTGTAAATACAATGACTCAGAACTAAACTGGAAGCAAATTGCTTTTTGCTGCAACATAGTCTAAATCAAGAGGTTTACTTTCATCTGTGTACCAAATAGGTATTCTTATTAGAAGCAGTAAAATGGATAAGGAGAAGGTAAAAGAAAACTTGCTTGATCAACTTATGCAACATGATAGGGAGACAGTTCCTTTGAAAGAAATTACCAGAACTCCTTAAGTTGTTACTAGGATCTATATATAATGGAGAATTTTATGGGGATAAAGTCTGAAATACATTACAAAATTAAGATTCCCAGCTGCAACCTTATACCCACTTAACTTAGACTAAGTCCCATCTGAACTCAATAGGTCTTGCTTCTGAGTAATGTATGAAAATGCACTAAAAGCATCAGAAAATTGGCTTTTTTCCAACTTGTAAAATGCTTGACATTCCCCACCTCCTCCTGTATTTATAAGGCACTATAATTGTTATATATGAAAAAGTACCATGTAAAAAAAATTGTTGTCAAAGGTATACGTAGAGACTACACTAAAACAAACAAAGCAAGCTATAGAGACATTCCACAATGTTCTCACAGATCATTAAGCAAGAGTCACTATTTTCTGGGAACAAAGTATTCAATTCTATTTATTTATGGATTTCAATGTTCCCAAAGTGGATGAGCGGGTGTTTCAAGAAAAAGCATATGGGTAAGCAATCCAAATATATTGCCATTAGAATAATACTCTATTTTGCATAAATGAAATGATATCCCATGGTTCAATTTTAAGCTTCTGTCAGGGCATTAAAAATTCAAGTAATAGTAGTCCAGAGTCAAAATTCTGGCCTTCTGAAAGCATCCTTCAAACTTCATCTGACTCAAAATTTCACAAATGTGCCAATAATAACTGGCCAAAGTAAAGTCACTTTCACTTTTCCTATTCCTTTCAATGAAATCAGCACAACACTCATTGTACTCATGTTTGCTTTGATCATTTTTCTCAGCAGACAGAATGAAAATGTATTGTAACACTCACAAAATTGTGTCCAGTTCTTTTTGGTTAACAAAAATGTAAACTATCCCAAATATTTTCCTGTCAGTTGTAGAAATAAGATTTTTTTTCCTGTTTTCTTATTCCTTTTTCTTTATTTTTGCAAAACGGCTGTTTTGCTTGGTGGGAAGCAATGCAGTTTTAATGCTGAAGTAATAGGATTGCCTTTGTGTTACTCAGAAACCTTGTTTGGGAAGTTTGGTTTTGGAAGAATCATTTCCATCCAGTTGCAAAAATCCCTTCTGGCTATTGGCACTACCAGACAAAGGTTTGAAACACCTTAATGTGAAGGAATGCAAGAGCTTCATTTGGTTTTAGAAGTGGAAGATGCCAACAAGCAGCTTTGAAGAGGTGCTTGCATAAACTTTCTTCAAGGGAAAGCACCTTTCTGAAGCTTACAAGACATTGCATGGGATATAACCATCAAGAGAGAGCTGATGTGGCAGAGATTGGGAAATCCTACCGGTGGCTGAAAAGACCTAGACTAAAAGGCAGCACTGTGGCACTGATTATAGCTGTACAAAAACAGATACTAAGCACTGGTTCCATAAAAGTGTGTCTACCACACTAGAAAGGACACAAGGTGCAGACTATACAGAGACTCTCAGAGACAGTTCAATACATAGTGGCAGGGTGTAAGATACAAGCAGGAACAGCATACACTGAATGCCACAACAAATATTCTTGTACACAATGCTCAGCTGGCACATAATATGGGCTAGGCCTTCCTAAGTCCAGATGAAGATCCCATAGAAGGTCATCTAGAATAAGGAAACTAAGATTACGTGAGCCTTCCAGATCATGACGGACATGTGTGTACTAGCCAACCAGACATTGTGGTAATAGACAAAGACCAAAAGGCAAATGGTTATAGTAGTGCCAACTGACAGCAAATCAGGAAGAGAGTATGAGAAGCTAACAGTATCAGGGCCTGACAGAGAAATTGGAGAAGATATGGGAAATAAAGGCCAAAGTGGTCCCAGTGATGGTAGGAACACTTGGGACTGTGACTCCTAAACTGGGAGAGCAGCTCCAACAGATCCCAGGAATGACATCAGAATTTTCTGTCCATAGGAGTGTAGGGCTAGGAACAGGAAAGATACTGCACAGAAGCCTCAAACTACCAGATCTCTAGTAGAGGACTGGAGGTTGAAGATACATGCTATCCATAAGATGAGAAGGTATTAATTAAGATATTAATATAATTTTAGGAATTATTCATTTTCTGCTTTGACAATGCCTATTTCCCACAAAGTTGCATTGATGGCCCTTGATCAAAAAGATGGTGCATTCTTGACATAATTTAGATATGGATCTGAAACGGTAAATTCTAATATAAAGGTTATCATCAATCACTCTTCTAAATAAACATTTCTCATCAGGAACCCTGATCCACCTGTATTTTCTAAGATACCATTTGCATTGAAATTGTAATAGTAATACATATTTATTGTATTATACATAATTATTGTAAACCATAGCACATATATAAATAACAATGACCTTTCCCCCCTGTTACACCAGGAGATGAGAAATTGAAAAGACAAGCATTTGCAATTTAGGTCAAAATCTGAAAAAGAAATGAGACTAATAGGGACCGTAGAAAAATTTGACAATGGTTTCATATTGAATCCATCAAGAAGAAAACAGCAAAGCATATACTTATAGCACAAGAACAGGCACTAAGAGAAACTGAATAAAAATGAAAATTCAAACAATTGAAAACAACAGCAAATATAGGTTATGTAAAGAGAAAGATGAAACCCTTCACAAACTGTATCAGAATTATCCAGGTTAGAAGAGAAGACATAAAAACTGGAATTTATGTAAAAAGTGTGCTTCTGATATCATAAAATATTGGTGTGATTGGAACATTGAAAAAGTTCCAGAATGATCATATTTTTTTTAGATTTATGAATTTATATAGACCAATATCTAGGATATAACACTCCACACATCAAAATAGTTATTGACTACAAGTTTAACTTATGAATATGCCAATAGCAAAATATAATAGTGTAACTCAAAAATAAGTGAAAAACATTTGGATTTAACAATTGAAATACAGAGTGTACGGAATAAATCTTCAACATTTAACCCCATAGCTAATAAAGCATCAGGAGTTAAAATAGAAACGTTGTCAAAATGGCTGAAAACATTAGAATTATTCACCTAGACAACATTAATCTTACAAAAACAACTATATTTAGAATTTTATACATATTACAGCAATACTTGCAATATTTTGGAAACCCACATACTGTAAGACTAATAGGTATTTTTAGAGAACAAAAATGGCAAGAGCCATTTTCAGAATATATTTCGAATATATATTCAGAAAAATAAAATTAGAATGGGGTTGAAAATATGCTATGGCATTTCAGTCAATGCTGATGAGCAATCACTATTAGTTGCTTTCTGATTTGCATCAATTTGCCTTCAAAATTCAAATGTGCCACCAGCTCTAAAGAATATGGGCTCTAAAATGAGCTCTATCATGCATTTAGATATGTCATGTTCTTCAATATATTTTGAACTGCAAACAATCAATTCTTTATCAATGATTTTCAATAGGAACAGCTGCCCAGGTATTGAAAGTTTCAGTTTATGGGTGTGCAGCCAAAAATTGGTATCTGGAAGCTTCTATTAATGGAGGAAGATGACTATATGATCCTATTATATCATGACTACTCAGAAAAAAATGAATTGTTTTCATATCCTAAAAACCTATTTAATTAATAAACTAATACTAAATGTTTAGGAATGATTAATTCCTGAAACTTACTATGAATTGCAGTGGATTTTTGCAAAGATGCCATTGCATTCACATTAGGTGATTGATGAAGGATGTCTTCAGAGATGGGTTCCAACTGGAAAAAGTAGAAAACATCAAACAGAAAAGAATATTAATATACTTAAAATTCAGTGGAAATGAAAGCACATCAAAAATATTGAATTCTTCTGAAAATAACAGCCAGAGAAGATAACTTGTTGTGACTATTCCTTGCTGTTCCATGGAGAGAAAGACACAGTTTTTGCTTTCTATTTTTCAACCATGTAATTGAATTCCAAGGAGGCTTTCCAATGACTGCAAGACTAATTTACAGAGTCTCTTGAGCAGGTGCATGTCTATGTAATAGTCATTTAAAAATGTTAGTTATTTCGGTAATTTTGGTAAGCTACTCACAAATCAAATTCCATTGTGTCTATATGTACAGCTGTACACCAAAACAAAATATCACTGAAGCTGCTTTCAAATTGAAAATGATCATACAATATAAACATTTTCTTCATAATTCATATGAAAAATGAAGAATTCACACATTAATTTGATATGCACTATACAATACCTGAGTAAAACATAGTATTATATTAATATAGCATTGTATGTACAGTATAGTTATGGCTTGTGATGTTGAAACTTGCCTTGATATTCCTGTATAACTATTTGGCATATGTAGATGTATTTAATTAGACTATGGAAAATTTGTCACTGTTTACACAGACTTGCCATCAGAGTACAGAACTTTGTGATGTGATACAATTCTACTGTAAATAAGTACCGTAAGTAAAGAATACTTACAAATTTAAAGAGAGCTTAATATTTGCAGTAGTTGCAACTACTTAGATTGGGAATGAAAAAGTTGTCACCATATTTAATGTTATCTCAATTGCCCTGCCCCCAATTCTAGAGATTAATTGTGGATTAAATAAAATTATTATTTTCCTTATGCTACTGTTAACATATTTTTCAAATTCCTGATCAATATAATTCATTCTCAATAAAAATGGTAGGTTTATTCGAATGGTATTATTTTTAGAGCTATAAGTACTTTAAGTAATTTTTTTAACAAATGAATGTATTTATTGAAAAGTAAGGCATGTTGTTGATAGCACTTCACCAAAAGGCTAATAAACCTAGTTCCTAAAGCATCAGGAATGCAACTCTAGCTTGGGAAGCTAACGTTACTGTGGGTCATATGTGCATATTGGCAGTTCTGATAATATTAATGGATGAGTATAATAGATACAATTTATAATTTAATTGTAATGTAAATTGAACCTAAGAAAATATAGTAAATAATAATATAATTATTGTCATATATTTAATCATTCTCCCTTGTTTCACCTTTAACAGCTTTGGCAAACAGCTAACCATTCATTTTAGAACTTCGGCCTCATTTTCTCTGTCAGCTTCTGTTCCATGTCAGTAAAACCTCATCAGAATCCAGAGGTAGAATCATTACACTGTCACCTTTTGTAACCCAGATGCACTGTTGTTAGGAACCACTTTAAGAGCAACAACAACTAAGGATTATAACAAATTGTGTCCTCTCTGAGAGGGCGAGAATCTGTATTGAAGAGAATAATTTCTGATGGCAATGATCCATTTTTAAAATCATTAAACTAAATAGACAAGAAGGTGCCCCTGGAAAATAAGTAGACCTAGCAGTGAACAAAAGGAATCACTCTATAGCTGAAGGCATTGCAACATCACCTTCACTCCTACGCTTCTTGACATTCTATTAGCACTGGAGCCAAAGAGCACAAAAACTGAAAGAGTGGAAATACATCTTTATAAAAGAATTTTACATAAACAACTGACTAAGGTCAGTGCAGGAGCAACAGAACCAGTTGATGGATATGCTTGAAAAGATACACCAAAGGATATTTTTTAAACAGTTGAAGCTAACCCATTTGGCCTCTCCTATGTTTTCTTGCATTTGCTTTTAAATTTGTGTATGTACGGCATGAGAAAAGGCATTTTCAAAGAAATGGCATCTCTAAGCACACTGGGTAAAGGAAGCCAAGGTACACCACGCCTTTATAAAGAAATGTGAGCTCACAATCATGCAGTTGCCCAGTTTACAGAAAAATAGGAAATTTGAGAGGGAAAAAAATACTTCATAAAGAATGGGTCCATTTGTCCATGACTCAGCACTTTTCTGCTCCAATGTCTCAAAAAAAAAATCTTATTCCTGCTCTGACATTTGAGATCTTGCACTTACATATACCACGTGTGTTGCTATTTGGTTCATTCTAAATTCTACGAAGATGTAAGGTTCACTTGTATGAATTAAGCCTATGCCTTTTAAATAAAAGACTTTTTTTCAGTGTCACTTTCACTGCTTTTATTCAGTAACTTCAAGATGCAAAGTTAGAGTCTCACCATGGTCAGCATTCTGCAGCCTCTGGGCAGCAGGTGTTTCCTTCCTGTCTCCCCAAGTCAAGGTTCAAAAGACTAAAAGCAATCAAGTTATTCTGGCACCTGAGGGAGAAAATTTCATGTTCTACTTTTCTTTAGCAGGAAAAACACAAAAATAAATTTAATAACTGTCACATGTTCTGCTCTTTCAATTGCATGAGATCCCAAATCAGCTGTCAGAGATCGCTTGTCTCATTTTATTTAATGGCAGGATTGACCCTAAGCATCAGCTTAAGGACAAGAACTGAAAATACAACCTAACTGCAGTTTTCCTTAGCAAAAGTTTCATTCAAGTCAAGTGCTATGTATTTTTTAAACACAGAAAGCCTTTCCTCAATTATAATTTCTGGCGAGATAAGTAAAAGATTATCAGGAAAAAAATCCTTGCCTTTAAAATAGTGATCTCATGCTATTATCTCAAGCAATTAGTCTTCTAAACAATTTATCCTTTGCAGTTCAAGCTTTTCTTCTAATTAGTTGAAACAACAAGTCTCTTTGTTTTGATAGTTGCCTATATAATGAATGGATTTGCTTTAAAATCACCAACTGAGTGTGTCATGAATATCTTGAAGTAGCTTAATCTCCCTTATCCCAAATACTTTAATTAAGGATTCAGTATTTTTACTTCAGATTTCAGAAGGGAGCTAACTGTTTAATCTTTTCACACTTCTCAAAAGAATATCTCTCTGAGTGGCTCCCTTGGGAAGTTTAGAAAGAGATTTTAAAGAGAAACAACCGCTAGTTCCTGCCAAATTTGGTTTCACCCAAACTCTAGTCAGCGGTCACGTAATTGAAATAGCAAAGGAGGCCCAGATCTGAGCTTCACTCCAGACATTTCCACATCAGATGTTAATATATGAAGTGAGATTCTTTTATATATTTGGCATCCTTTCAATTGGAAATTTCGTATGCACAGGATTCCACACCATGACAATATTCTAAGCATAATTTATCAAACCAGTGAACAATTCCACCTTGGAATTTTTCACTTAACATAATATGGTCAGGAATAGAGTCGGCACCCATGGACTTCTCACTTCAAACAAGCATCTGGAAAACTGGATTTTGAACATTCTTATAGACTCGGTTCATGTCCTTTAAAAAATGATGATAAACGGACATAAATCCCCCTGGACAAAAAGCAAACTGATGCACAGTATAATACTGTAACCTTAAAAGTTTACATGTAGAAGTTGGTCTCACTGGTTTCACTGGAATGCAAGTAAGTGTGATTTAGATCCAAGTTAGGTTTCTGTATAATTTCCAGATTTGGGCTATAGTCCAAAGCACACATACTTGGAAATCAAATACATTGAAATTAATGGGATTCCCTTCCAAGTTAAATGCATTATAACTGAGGCATAATATTCCAGGGCACCAGAATTGGTTCTTCTTGATCAAACAAAAGGAATTCAGGAGTAAATTGTTCTGTTGCTTGCTTTCCTGAAATTTTAGAAGAGCTAATCCATATGAGTGTGCAAGGACTACACGATATATAGGTAGCATATGGTAATCAAGTAACAATATAAGATCACAAATTATGTTAAATGGATGAACAATAACAATACACAACTGATATTGGTCTGGCTATACCATTAGTTGTCTGCTGTGACAAAACTCAAGGGATATACATCAGAGAATAGCCAGAGATGAACAGGAAGCTGATGCTATTTTATAGTATGATGAATTTCACAAGCAAATAGTTCTGATATCCTATGAGTGAGTTGGACCAGGAAACAGAGGAAGCACTTTCATATTACAGTTGAGGTTTTAAACCTGGCTATGCCAGAAACAGCCACTTTATAATGTTTGGGAAAGGGTTTTATAAGGCACAAAAACTCTGACACTCAAGAGAAGCTGGTTGCAGTGTTTTCCCATGATTTAACTTAAAACTAAGTGCAGCACAGTTAAAAAATCAATTTGATTAATTTGTAAGTTTTGCAGTGATAGGCCTCATATTCTATTTCAGGTATTCCTTGACTTACTATCTACAGTTGGAACCAAAATTTCCATTGCTAAGCAAGGCATTTGTTAATTAAATAATGCTCAATCTTATGATTTTGCTATGGTTGTTAAGTGAATCACCACAGTTGTTAAGTGAATCATGTGAATCTGGTTTCCTCATTGATGTTGCTTGCCTGAAGTCAGCTGAAAAGGGTCTAAATGATGATCACATGACTTCCAGGATGCCAAAAGATTGTAAAAATGTGTTGGTTGCCAAGCACCCAAAGTTTGATTACATGACCATGGGGGTGCTGTGACAGTCAAATGTGCAAAAATTACAGTTTGGTGCATTTTATCTTTGGTCTCTAACCGAATGGTTGCAAGTTGACAACTATATGTAATATAAAGTTTTTATCCTTTAATCTTAGGTTTTTTTGTTCCTGTCCAGTTTTTATTCTGCCAGATCTATACTTTTTTTTTACTTCTTGTTGTTATTATTGTCATGTTTTTCATGTTTAAATCATTTGTAAACTGTTCAGTGTCAGTGAGAATCAGATGCCAAATAAATGTAATAAATAATACATAATAAAACTGTATTTGGACAATTATATTCTTTGCTTTCATGTTTAAATTATAAGCCATCTTTCACTATTGCATAGAATGAATGACAATAACTAAGTAGAACAAAACATTGCTTCTCAATTTATTATTTTTCTGTGCAAAAATCAATTACATTTGTATGTGTATGTTTTGTTTCTTCTGGGATGTTTTCCTTGCAAAGTTTCAAAAGTATCTCTTTTATGAAACACCTCTTTTTGTTCTTAATCTGCATTATTACATCTTCCAGTCTGATTTGTTCATTGTGAAGTTTGGAAGTAACTGTTTTGTTAACAGTGATTTCTTTTATATGTCTATCTAGTTATCT
>JANHFO010004081.1:368170-388978 GCA_032468095.1 Pareas carinatus
GGACGCTCCAAAGCCAAAGGATCGCTCTGCAGGCTGAATTGGCGCGTTCCCAGCGTCCCGCGCCTTATGATCCGGAGCGCCTTATGGTGCGAAAAATACGGTAGATTATCTAGATCCATTTCAGTTGGATTTCAAGTCTGGATTCAATGTGAAGACAGGCTTGGTTATACTTATTGATGACCTGTGGCAGAGCTAGGAAGTTTGATGTTTTCTTCCCTCCTGTTCAACATTTCTGTGAAACTGCTGTGTGAGATCACTGGCTGGTTTGGGCTTGAATACACGGATGAAAGCTATTTATATGTTATATAAAATATATCCCAAGTGCCCAGCATTCTCCCTGCTTGAGCTACTTTATTTCATTACAAGGTTAGCAGTGGACTCTTATGGCTGAAGTTGATGGTCCTGCTGTCACCTGATGATGTTAAGTCTAGGTTAGATCATGAATTCATGGATTCTGAATGGATGGATCTGTCCCAAATGATAGAAGGCCCAATTTATCCTGGAAGTCACACACTAGATCTGATTTCTTGTTCTGGGGTAGTCGCAGTGTGATTTGTTTTTTTGTTTGTTTTTTTGAGGACATTAACATCAGTCCATTGCTATGGATAGCAATCTTTTTGATTGCCATCTAATTCTCTGGGGCAGCCAGTTCTGCAGTCTGTCCTAGGCAACTCATGGATGTTGTTGGATTCCATAGGGAGCTTCTGTTTTTTCCTGAAGACCAGTTAAGCACTTTGGCCAAGGCCTTGGCTGTAGCTTGGAGCAAATATGTGATGGAGATTGCTTTTCTACGGCCTCTCTCTGAGCATATTTTCTCTGGTTTTCTAATGAGTTTGGAGAAATGAAGTGCCAGAATAGACACCCAGAGCACCTTTAGAGAAAGACAAAGAGCAAATACAATTGAACATTTGGCTACATATGGTAATAAGGGTTGTGAAATATTTGTATTTCTCCACTATTATTGCATCTGTTATAATCTTCCAGGGCCATATTTAGGATGAGTCAGTCTCTATTGGGGTGGCTTGCGTCTCATCTCCAGTGCTCTAGAAAACAATATTCATGCTATGTGGCTCAGATTTGCTTGAAATTGAACCATGATTGGGTAAGTCCTAATGAGTTGCTCAAAAAATACCGTAGTCTTATGATGTTATCTGGATTGAGTTTGATTCAGCAATGCCTGAGGAAATGAACAAGATCCTTTTGTCTATAAGTCCAGCTACTCACTTTTGCTACTGCAGGCCCATTGAGATCTATTCGTTTTCCTCAAAAGGATAATTTGAGTTACTCAGAAACAAACAGATATATAAACCAAACTGACAATATATTACTTCTCAAATGTTCTATTGTCTCTGTATTTTAGACAGAACACAGCCATTATTTACCATTTAATCATCCCACTGCTCTTTAATTTGCTTAAAAATGTATTTTCCTCTCATTAAAGCCTTTGTAGTGGCTGTTGCCAAGAGTTTTCCCACCCACCAGTGTTCTGCACTTTATCCTTGTGGTTCTTTTATGGCCTCTTGATTAATTTTCATTGATATGCTTCCAACAAAAACATCTAAAATTAACTGGGTCACTTTTTTAAAAAAATACAACTTCCTGAGTCATCAAGCTTGGTGTCCTAAATAAATACATCCATACAAGAATGAAATGATAGTTCACTCTTCTAGAATCAGGCTGTGATTATTGAAAAAATGATGCTATTTCTCCTTTATTATTATTATCAATGTATTTATTACATTTTTCATTGCTTCTCTTCCTTTTAGAATTCAAAGTGACATTCAAAGGCATTATCTGAACTAGGCAACATGTAGTTTGGTCAATACATCACAACAGACTAGGATTGTTTTGATAGACAAAAATTGTAATCAGCTTTATCCACTGAATACCTGATGGAGGTCCCAGGTCCCGGTCAGCCTGGTGCATACCTTCCAAGTGTGTAATATCACACCAATCTCATTTGTGCAAAGTGCCCCCAAGAAAGCGGCTAACCCTGGTTCTCCTTTCACTGACTTTGAACTCCTTCCACTGGCTCTGGCTCTCCTTTCACTCCATAGTCCTCTGATACCATCATATACTCATGGGTGAGCTGGAGGAACAAATACTGCCAAGTCCAAGGTAAACCAGATCAAGGCTTATCCAAGGTAAACCAGACTTTAGGTACTTCACTAGGACAGCCAACTATTTCTGGAGATGTCTTCCATTTCAGACTATCAGCTCAACAACCACTTCCCATGAATTGGAATGACAGGCCTTGATATCTGCCACCAGAACTAAAGGAAACTCACCGGGCGCAGTCATAACACCTTGAGACATGGCAGTTCAGGTTGTCCCCGGTGAGTTGCTAGGAATTGGGGAAAAAATAATGCTCTTGAAGGACCCAGAGCAATTACAATCATCTCCACCTTTGCCTACCAAATACTTAATTTTTTACAACTCAAATTTCAAAAATTTAGCAGATATAGAGAAACCAAGGAACTGCAGCAAATAGTCCATGGAAAAAAGATAATATCTAAATAAATAAATAAATAAATAAATTTATAATACTTGCAATTATGTAATAATCCCACTCACATACTGATTTCAAATACTCACCATAGAACTGCAAGATGACAGCCTGCTAAGAAATCAATACACATTCATTTGTATACATGAACCTACTATCCTGTAGACATTTATATTAAAACCTATTTAAATTATACTGGTGAAATGAAGTTTAATCAAAGTTCAAGTGTTAGAGTACCTGAATAGAATAATGGAATAATGTGAAAATGATTACCATCACAAGAATGTCATGTAAAAATTTTTCTTTGGGAGACTTTTTCTGCAGGCCTTAATCTAAACATCTCATGATAAAAGATAATTTTCTTTTAAGCAATGGCTAGGATTTTCAAAGCATTTAGTTTTCTAAAAATAGCAAAATAGTAACATTAAAAACCATTACTTTAAAAAAATCATTAGGAAAAAAGTTCTAGTGAATCACTTTTTATTGTGTTAGATTCTGTAATTGTGTATTAAATAAATAGAAACAACTCTAATATTTATTCTTCAGGAAATAACCATTTAAATAATTAGTCATTTCATTATGTGGGTGTTGATCTTACAATAATTGTTGGGAAGGCTTCATCTGTAATTGCTTAATTAATCTCTTTAAACAAATACATAGCAATTAAAGTGGCACTTTATTAACCAATCTTGGCTGATCTTATAGCTAACTGATGGTACAGCAGCCATGACTGCCTTCTAAACATACAACAATAAATTGATTAAAATACTTATACAAATGAACGAGGTAAATATATATTTAGCTTAATCATATCCGTGCTTATTTGGACGGTCCAATGATTCTAATTAGCCTCACTCATATTTAAATACATAGGATTGAAAATGCTTAATCATTTTCAATTCTATATTATTTATGTTAATTGTAATATAAATCACTTTACCTTGGTTGTATCATGATACTTTAAAATATGAAGAACTGCAAATTGGTCATGCAGATAAAATAGAAAATTAAACAGATAAAAAATCTCAGCAATTTGCCAAAAGCTTTATTTTTTTAATTCCTTGAACTGTATTTAAGTTTTAAAAATAATTGCTATATATAAACAGCTATTTTATCCTCAATAAGAGTAAAAAAAATTATCAACTAGTTTCAAACATACTTCTTAGGACAATAACGTGCCTACTAAATAAAATCATGTTTTTGGGTTCAGTAAGGTGAATTTCTTACCTGACTATTTTACTTTGACATACTTTTGATTAAAGAAAATGAATAGGAAGTTAGCATTCTGCAAAGCACAGCCATCAAGCATGACCCACAGTTCACTATATTTTTCTGGACTCCACCATCACCTCTAAGATAGCCTTAGAAATTAAAGTGGGTGGGTGGCTAAACCTAAGGACATTTCTTTCCTTTTGTTACATATATGAATCTTTTGTGAATGACTAATTGCACCAGGAGAACCAGCTTGTTCTGGTAGTTAAGGACCCAGGCTAGAAACCAGTAATCTGAGTTCTATTTTTGGCACAAAGCCAGCTGTGTGACTCTGGGCCAGTCTTTCTCTCTCAGGCTTAGAAGGAGGCAATGACAAACTACTTCTGAAAATGTTGCCAGGAAAACTTCAGGACTTGCCAAGAGCTTCAGTAGTGGTCCAGAGTCAAGACTGACTCAATGTCATAAAATATGATCAAAATAAAAAATCCTTCTAGGGCAGATGTTTTGTGAGACAGCTGACAATCATGTTCTCAAAATAGACTTGGAAAGGTTGGGTTTCCTAAGTTATCATAACTGGCTGATAATCTGCAAGATTTCAAGCAGTATTTCTGAAGATGGAGATGCTGACCTAGTTATGTATTTTGGAAATACCCACAGCATTTCTCATAACCCACTTTGTAATTCTTACCACACTGCATTATCCTAACATCTGTCACAATAATTCATGGTATATTCATTTGTTTTCCTATATAACTATTTGTATTGGAAAGGATTTTTTTACTTTATAAATAAAGATAACTTGGAGGTCAGATTTTTCTGAAAATTTCCAATCGGTGGTATTTTTCAAAAGTAGTAAACTCAATTGCCCTGGTATTTGCTTCTTACAGATTTATGGTATTTGTGACCCTTTAAAATTGCCACTATATTGCAATCCCCAAGCAAGTTACTCAGAAGTCAGAAATGAGCTTGTATTTTAAAATATTACAGAGATCTCTTCTGAAACAGATACAGAGGCAGGGAATTTCTTCATGTTATTAGATTTCGTGAATATCATTTAATTGCATGATAAAATCTGACACAATTCGATTTGGTCATAGCATTCTGTTGAACATTTGAAATTGGATGAAACCTTTAACGTTTCTTGACCACCCTAAACAAAAGGACTCATCAATAATTTTGATCAATAATTTTGATCAATAATTTTGATAAAGAAATTTGATAAATTTGAATCATCCGTGTAAATAAACTATCATCTTAAAGTCTTCATGCATAAAGCAGATGCAAATTTTCTCTTTGGGGAAAAACTCACTTGGCACTTATTAGCTCTGGCCCTTAAACATTGTGTGCAAGAACCTTTGGATGTGAATTACCATGTTTACTCAATTCCATTTTGGGGTAGCAGAGGGACTCTGAAACACGCTACATTTCTTAGGAATTACACCATACCTTGAGGAGTTAGTCAATTTGTCTTTTGTTTTTGGAACCCTCAGGATCCATCTGACATATGGCATGAATTGCCAGAAAATCGATTGTTGTTATAATTTTTATTACAGAAGTAAAATCAATTTTATTGGATGAAATTCAACAAAACTGAGAAAATTGTGTTTAAACTGAAATTTCGGCCACAAAACCTTGTAATTAATTGTAATTTCCAAATCATATATTTTGAGCAACTTTCTATTCTATTAGAAAAATGTGTCAATGGAAACCAGACGTTCTTGCCAACCAATATAGCCCATTGTAGTTTGATCAGGGAAGTTATTTTGATCCCTGACTTAACTTATTATAAATCCTCTTAAGACCCTGAAAACTATAATTGATATTCAGATGTAACATCTGGCTCTATCACTTGAATTTTCAAAGTACAGGGTATTGCGGTAACCTTCTGTTATCAATCAGCATGGACTTCAAAAAGCAAAGATACAAGTGCCACTGACTGGGTGTTCAGGAAATGTGATCAATTTGTTGAAATTGTTATTGTCAAAAGATTTCTCAGTAATCCTTTTTAAAGAGAAGATTTCCCTTTTAAAGGAATTACTAGAACCAACTTAGAAATATGAGGTTTTAAAAGTAAACTTTTCTTAAGAGACATCAAAATAATATTCTCCAAGCAATCCCTAAATGTTTATTTTTACCAATTAAAAGGGCATATTTCGGCTCTAGCCATAGATTTTTTTCTTAGCTGCTGCTAATAACTGCTAAAACCTCAAGTAAAGAGGAAGGATTATTTAAAGATGCTAGGATATGTATTCAGAAAGCAAGATATGAGCTGAGAGAATGCATTCTTTTAAATCAAGGTTTACATTTACACCTATAGTTTCATTTAGAGTTTACTTCTTCCTGCACTTCTCCAAACTATAACCAGTGTAGGAATGAAAATGACTTTATATATATATAGCAAAAAGCCAAAAGCACCAGCCTGAAGATGGCGAGTGAGATCTCGCCAAAACGTCAACAAGATATCCTCTATCCTATACGGGAAAAGATCTGAACACATCTAGACCTACATACTGGTAGCCATGAAAATCTATGAAAACATATATGTATATATATATTTGGTGTTCAAGTTAGTGTTGACTCTTGGTGTCTGCCTGGATTAATCTATGCAGTTTACATATCTACATATAATTTGAAGCTGTGATTATCATAATAAGACAGACCAGCTATCATACCATAGAAGTAATAATGATGAAGAGAAATGAGTTGCTTAAAATACCAGCAAGTTCACTGTTACAATTTTCTTCAGGTACTGTGCATGTTTCTAAAAACAATTGAATCTGTGTTGTGTGATATTGGAGATCCAGGAGTGGTCTACAAGATACTGCTGTTTCTTTCCTGGCGCCACAATGGACTGGAAGAAATAACACATATGAATGTGCTAGGCTTCTGCTCTGCAGTGGGAGTGGATCAGAAACCTACTGCAGCGGAGTGAAGTCAGTTTGTATAGAATATCTTGGCTTTCCATCCATATATTAAGGCATCAAACCTTTAAAATATTCCATGGAAGGCCTGATGTATAGGTACAGAGATAGATTTTCATTGTTATATTGTTAAGATGCAGAACTATTCAAAAGCTTCTGCAACGTAAAAATGTGAATAGGAAAACTATAAATTTAAATTAATTTGTAGAGTAGGTTTGCCAGCAGGATTTTATTTTCTATAGATGTGAACATAATAAAACTTCTGAGTCTGAAACATAGCCATAGATTTTTTATTAGTGTTTTAATGTTTTATTGTTCCATGAGTGAAATTAATCTCTCTGTCTTAATCTCAGGCATCTAAATATAGTTTTCCTGTATGAGTAAGACACAAATTATCTTACATTCTAAATCCAAACTCCACAATGTATTTTGATCCAAACAACACAAATGAAACCTTCCTTTATTCTGATATAGTTCCTAAGTGAATATATGTGGGTGGATACTGGCTATCAAAAATATGCTTTATATGAATTGCTCAGGGTGTGTCAGCAAAAGAATAAACCATCTATGGTGTGTTGGCGAATGACTAAGACAATGAATGTAACAGCTTATTATATATTTGAGTCAAAAAGATACAGTGAATATACAGTATGCGAGATATTTTTTGTATGTACAGCCTGGCCTTACACAACCTGGAAATTATCCAAAAAAGGGCACAGTGAGTGCATACAGTTTACATTAAGGATTTGTTTTCAGGTTGTGATTCAGCAGCACACATATACATGCATACAACGAAGTCTGAAAGGAAAAAAAAGTAGTTTTCAAAGCACAGATCTATTTGAACATAACACAAAGATGACAAACATTTAAAAACATCCAAACTTTTGTACCTGCTTTTCAGGAGAGGGGATCTGATGTTCATGGTGGTGGTTTAATACAGGTTGGTCTTGGTTAACTACCATTCATTCAGCAACCATTCAAAGTTGCAATGGTGTTGAATTTCAGCTGGTCTTCAAAGCTATGACACTCACAAAGTCTGCAAAGTCATGTGATCCTGATTTGGGCATTTGACAACTGGTTCACAATTTTAAGAGTTGCAATGCTCTGATGCCATGTGATTGCAATTACAAAATTGGTATCCAATAAACATACTCCATGGGAAAGCTTGCAAGAGTTGATAAATGGCAACCACATGACATCAACAACAACTGAATAAGTCAAAAAGAGAGTGGTAAAAATGAGCCTTGGTGGTTTAAATTCATTTACAGTAACCAAATAGATGTTATCTATCTCTTTACAGGAAATCCTTGGTTACCAAAAGTAACTGGAATTAGAAACTCCATTGCTAAGTGACAGAGTTGTAAGATGCAATGTCACATGACTGCACCAATGTATGATGGCAGTTACAGCAGTCCCAAGTGCCACTGTTAGGTGAATCCATGATTAGCATTTGTGACCTTCTGCCAGTTTCCCCACTGATTTTACTTGTTGGAAGCTGGCAGTGAAGATTTCAAATGGCAATCATGGGACCGCAGAGAAAATATGATGGCTCCAACTATTAAGACTCATATCGTAAGTACCTTTTGTTCAGCACTGTCATAACTTTGAATAGTCGCTGAATGAGTGAACATTAAACTAGAACTCTGTATTCTTTGTGTCAATTGTTGTGCTTAGATCTATTTGAAAGCAATATGCCTCTAAGGAAAAGACCAAAGAAAAGTAGAAATAAAAAAACCTCTGTTACTATCCTATCATTTTTTTAATAGCAGGGTCATCCCCCCCTTACCTCCATTTGATAGCATATGTAGGATGATATCCATGTATATCACTAAATTGTAAAATTACCTCAATATTTTCCTGCTATTGTAGTGCATATGAAGCTGCTATTTTATATGGTGAGAATAGATTGTGACACATTTCCAGAGCAGCATACCACCAACTCCTGAATGTTCAGGAGAGATAAGGTTCAAGGAAAATGAAGAATGATGTGTAGATTTCTTTTTCCTTTATAGAATGTGAAATATTGCATCTTTTTAACCCTGGCAATGTTATGTGATTGTCTAGTGACTGAGATTATCCTTTAATTTTGTGAATTCAGAAATATTGAGTTTTCTCATCAGTAATAACCTAAAGGAAAACTTTGGATAGAACTTCATGACAAAGATTAGATACACTTTATGTTGTTGAATTATATTGGAAACTTTGAAAGATGTCTTTTAAAAAGCTAGATTTTAGCCAACATCCAAGCAGTTCAACTGTGCCACATATAATGGGAAATACATTGTTTTCTATCCATTTTTTGAATAAAATAAGCTGCAACCCACAAAGTTCCTGATATCATGATGGTTATGACAATAATTGCAATGCTATTCACTGAATATCATAACTACAGAACTAAATTAAAACAACAAAGTCTTTAAAATGATGCTATAAAGCCATATACAGCAAAAAACAGAAAATTAAAAACATTACAAAGCAGAGAGTTAGACTAGAAGACTTCCTTACAACTCTGTTATTCTGATCCAAACCTTCTGGACTGAAGCTCATTTCACCAAATAAAAGGTTGAGAATCAGAAAGTGTTGTAACTAGTATAACATCTTATACTAGTTGACAAAATTAGATTATTGAAAATGCCTGACATACATTCAAAGCCGGAGTTACACAGTGAGAGTATCATAACAAAGGTAGTCCTTAATCCTGTAATTATGCCCCAAGCATCATCTTGCATGGAACCAAAGGCAGAATCCTTTCCCACAATCTCACAAGATGAGTTAATATATAACGGGAGACAAGCTGATGATGTTGCACAGATTGCAACTGTAAATGAGATTCAGTAAATATTTGCTTTAAGGTATAGTCACAAAGGCAAGTACCTGGATGACCAATTTCATGGCCTCAACTGTTCAGTTGATGTATAAAAAAGGACAATTATTTCTTATCTTAATTTGCCACAACCTGGATTTCATGCTTAAAGCCAAGATTTAACCCTATAACATAAATATGTATAATTATTCAATACATCCTATCATTTAGCAGATATCATCTATATAAGAAAATCAATTTAACGTATGTTGCAATCATGACTTCTAGAATATAAATCTTGCTATAATCACATCTCATGAAGGATATGAAACACATTTCATAGAAATATAAAGAAGTTTTAGTTCAAGGATGGATTTGAAGCCAATAACAGTTCCCATTTCAGTTAGGATCCTAGGAATGAGAGAAAAAACAAAGGGATGCCTTGTGCCTACCCTTGATTAATAATGTGCAAAAAAAAAGAAAGAGAAAACCTCATATGCAGTAGTTTTGTAGGCATTTTATTGATGCATGTCTGGCGAACCTATGTTCAGATTCATTAAACTAAATTAAAAAGATTTGGTATGACAAAAGATTCTGAATGACTTACAAAATCCCCAAAGCAATAAAATAATTCAAACAGTTGCAACATATAAACAGGCAGCCTAGGCTAAAGCAACTAGAACAATAAAAAATGAAATAGGGACTTGACCAGTATATAGCAACCATATTAACTCCAGGTCTGAGAACAGAATAGAGTCTTAAGAGCTTATCAGAACCCCAGGTGCCGTTTATTTCTTGGGGGGGGGAGATAATGTTCCAGAGGGTGCAGACCATGACAGAAAAGGCAAGCTTCCTTGATCCCACAAGATGGCAGCATTTAATTAAAGGGATTTGGTGCACATCCAATCTGCCCAAACATACTGGGTTCATAGAAACAATTAGTGATAAGTGGTCCCAGATGATATTCCATCTGCCACCTTACTAATTTCTGTTTTCCCAATGGATGCCATTGCCCTGATGTAACCTAAACCATTATTGTAATGTAGGTTGGAGGGGTGAATTTCATACTTTTCTACTAACACATATTGTGGTATCTTTTCGAACAAAAATATTTATTATATTCCATCTATCTTTGAGAAACTTTTAAAGAACTGGATCAGGTGTTCCAACATTCAGTGACTACTGATTTTGTTATTAAATTTTTTAGGAGGAGAGGAAACATCTTTTACCATATCAGTACTAACATCTGAGTTTATAAAGTAAGATCAAACAGATTTTATTATTGTATTTCTTGAGAGGAGACGGAATATGTTTTTATAATGGCACCAGCATCAGAGTTTATAAAATAAGATCAAACAAATAAAGGAATTTAGAAGGGGAACTAAACCAATAACCAACCAAATGCCATGTCTTTAAAGCAACTGATTTCATAAGCAGCAATTTTTAGTAAAATATGAGAGCTAAAACAGCACATTTATTTAGTTTTAATTTTTGTACTGTCATACTTCGGCACTGGAGCTTGATTTAGAACACATGCCATTTTCCTTTGATGCCGTGACTGTTTTTTAAAAAACAATGGCAAGGAAGATAGAAATGAATAACACTGCAGTCTAAATCATAAAACTGAGCTTTTGTACTCTTAATTTACATATTGCTATTTCGGTTTTGGAAAAGTATTTTAGTCCCCAGAGCCTTAGAAAACAAAATAAATTTTCCATAAAATAGTTATTTTTAATATGTGCCAAGGTTTTTATTTAAGCTCAGATTATTCTTAAAGTTCAGTTGACTCCTCCTTCTTCTCACTTCCTTTTTCCTCTGACTCTAAAGATGGAAGTGCTCAGAATGTGTAGTCCAATTTATCTGGAAGACCTAGTTTGGGAAAGATTACTTTCATCCAATGGTGATCATCATTCAGGAATGAAAGTTCAGCCTTGTTTTCCAGAGACTATGACAAGTGTAGCATAAAATATGTTATTAATCACCCCAAGCCAATGGAGTATAAACTCATCTTTGGGAACAATGATTGAAATCAGTTTAATCTGTTATTCCTAAATGAAATAATCAACCACATCTTAGTGATTAACAAGGACTAAACATCCTAGTTATTTTTCTGCAATGGCAGGAATCGCTACTGATAGTAGATAGGCTCTCTTGTTTAGTAGGAGTCTGCAGTTTCTGCAGCTATCTTTTGTTCATGCAAGTTCAGAAACAGGAAATATAGATGAAATTGAAAGAAACAGAAGAAGCTGATTAGCCAGCCTTGCAGTCATCCCCAACACCTAAAGTTTTAAGGAATTCGAATAGAATATTCCATATACTTGGCCAATTTTGTGCTTTTTTTCTTTCCTTTTTCAAATATCTAACATTTTATGGTTACAGAACATGCTGTATCTGGATGTCTTTGAAGGATGGGGTTGTTTTCTTTAATTGTGCTTTTTTAGTTTTTTTAGTTTTAGTTTTTTTAAATCAAAGATTCTATTCTGACTACATTTCAGGGTTCTCAAATATATCTCTAATTCCCACTGATCCCAGTTTGATTCTGGGTTTTTAAAAAAATGTTTAGGGGGAGTGATCCATTTGAATTGTTTATATTGTTTGCTTGAGGATTGAAATACCATCTATAATCAATATGCTTACATTTGAATTCCTAAAAGAGTCTCTGCTGGTGATTAACACATACTTAAATCTTACTATCCCTATTGATATGGGCGACACATGAAAAAAGGGTTGGGACTTAAATTGCACAGTGACCATCTTGACAGTTTTAACACACACAGTTTCCACAGATTCAATGGATCTGTAGTTTTGATATGGTGCCAGCCTGGATGGTAAGACTGAGAAGTGAAGGACAGACATATACATGAACTGCATTTTTCCTCAGACAGAGTAAACAAAAAATTCTTTAAGACATTATGCAGGCTTTTTATTTAAAGGCAAACCAGGGGCTGAATAATAATGACTTTAAAAAAGCCACTGTATATCCTAATTATATTTAGGAAAACAGGCTGACATTCTTGCATTTTTATGCTTAAGTTACACATTAATTTATTCGAAGGCTCTGCTTGAAGGTCCTTGTTTATAGAATTTCATTTCCTGATTTATGATTCAAAATATTTTCAGAAATGCACAAAGAAACCCCAACAACAACAAAATAATTTGCTGCAAAGGGACCTTTCCTTTTCCTGTCTTTTTCAATACAGAGAAACAATGACAAAATACCTTTTTGATTTTCCTCTGTTACATTTTTGTCCTTGTCCAATTTAGTGTCCTTCCCATTGAATTGAACTATAGTCATTATCCTGTAATAATCTGTTTTACAACCTGTAAGGAACTGGAAAGGGAAGGTGTGGGCTAAAACACAACCATCAATCTACATCTGAAGTGAATTTTAGAATAAAACTAAGAGCATATAGTTGTAAATCAATGGACTGATAACCACTCTGAATGATCTCAAGGACCTGCTGCTACAGAGACATCTTCATTTGCTGAAATGCAATTGAAAGTTTGTAGTGGAGGATAGAATGAATACAAAGAATAACATATGCTGAAATACATGAAATACAATTTTAAAATGAAAATAGATATTAAAATATATTAAAAATAACCATAATAATATCATTATTGTTAAATCACCAATTGTTATGAAAGTAGAATGAAATATGTAACCAATATAGATTGAAATGGAATTTGTTTCCCTATACATTTCCAACTACTGAATTACAATTTGTTTTCCACTAAAGACTTCTTATGTGGTGCAGAATATTAAATGTGGAAAACTGATAATAATAATAAAAAAATATCTCATTTCAGCAATTAAAATGAATGTAGTATCCTTAGCGATAGTGGCCTTCCCTTTGTTAGATGTGTTCAAAAAAGGCTACACAAACATTTGTCTATGATGGATCCCAGAAATAAGTAGGAGAAAGGAATAAGTAATTTATTCCTTCCTAAATTAGCTGAGAATTTGGGGGGCTCAAATTAACACATATAGAGGGAGCCCAGACTGGCAAAAATGTTTTAAACTATATAATTAGAAATTGAAATAGATTTTCCCTGAATAATTTTCTTCATATTAATGCTCATGAGCATTTAATTTTTAATAATTAATTACAGATAAAGCATATACTGAAGTTAAAAACATCTACCTAGATTCTTGAAAAACATCCAAGGTACTTGATTATCCTGTTCCAGTAACCAGCATTTTGAAAATACAGGGTTTACAATTTCTCTGTTTACTATAAAGTAAAATTCTCTTTTCTTTATAAAATAAGGTTCTTTTGGGGGGGAGCAGAAGATATGTGTAGCTCATGGTGCACTTATTGAAAAAGAATGCTTTTAAAGAGAAATTATTTGTACAATATTTTACGGTATATTTCATTTTCATTTTCCTCATTTCATAATAGTTTCAAAATTAATACATATTAAAAATTAAGTTAATTGCTAGAAGTTAAGGGAATATATATGTGGGCTAATGGAGGATTCCCAATGATGATATAATCTATCAAAGAAATGGTATGTGTCAGGAAAAGAGTGCAAAAAAGATGAACTTGCTGATTAGGTCACAGACTGCTTCTAATGACTTTAGGTGACAAACCAGAGTAGAATTCAGACTCTTAAATATGTCTGTCTTTCCCAGAACGATGTCTGGTAGACTAAGGATTATTGTACCTTTGTTTTTTGAAGTCCATGGCCAAGGAGGTGCTGTAAGATTATTGCCACTGATAAGAAGAGTTTGTTTGGTAAAACATTTGAGGTAAAAATTCTTAGCACCTTTAAAAGTTCAGCAGTAAACTGCCACAAAGTAAATAACAAGACAAGCTATTTATTTGCTGTGTTCTTACGATCTAGAAAAAGTTCTCCTTGTTACTCAGAGTTTTCTTTTAATACCAAGGATATGAACTTTCTAAGAATAAATACTTGTCAGATATATTGTTTTCAGAATAATTTTCTTTAAACAAAAAATGTGTTTGGAATGGTTAGCATTACTTGCCTTATCAGCTCCTACTTAAAAGACAGAAAGGATGGATCAGTACCTTAATGAAAAATTCTGCTTTTCCTTCGCCTCTTGGGCTTTCAAAGTCAAACACAGAGTTGGAAGATTAGAAGTGTCAACAGCTTGTCACAGCTTGAAATGCAGCTGCTGAACAAGCAAACAAGAAGTTGCATTTTCCTACCTCCAAAGAACTGCCAATGCAGTTTTGCATTTACTTTTCTCCCTAAGATAACTGCCATTTTTCAATATTTGTAACTATTGTAGCAACTTGTATTAGGTCTATCATAATAAATTGTGATGATTCATATGATAATTTGAAGCACATCCATACATTACATTATTTATTTCTTTGCTTACTTATTGCATCATCTAAAAATTCAGCTACTACTTTCCCCATATTCCCCATATTTCTTTTCTATTCAAAATACCTGTCTGATATTTTATATTGTTAAACATGGAAAAGCATTTATCTTTGCTTTGTAACCCCAATTATCCCAGCGGCATTTAATAATGTTTTAGAACACATCAGAAACTAATCCAGCTATTTCTGATAAATTATCTTAAACTCCAAATTAGGAATGGAGGGCAAGATGTACCATTGCTAGGCTTTTCTCTTCTTCACCTCATCAGCAGGAAAAGTGGTATGAAAGATTGGTGGCTGCTTCAATATTTGGTGACATTTTAATTGATCCTAATGAATAATGTTAATTTTAATTTTTCCCCTTGTAATTCAACTTGCCCCCTTATACTTTTCCATCTCCACCCATTCCCCTGATATATATGTCAGATAACAGAACCTTTTTTATTATATTTCAATTAAAACAAAAATCATTTGAAAAAAATAATTTTGCAAGTTACCTCTAAAAATGGATAGCAATGTCTAAATATTCAATAATTTATTTATATTCATTGGTTAATATATTAAATGCATTAGTAATGTCATTAATGATAGAGCAATAGGGAAGTACCAAATGTCACTCTGAATAATATGTTCCCAATATAAATGCTTCAAGGCAATCTTTCTTTACCATGGAACTATTTGACCTAGTGTCAAATATTTTAAGATAGGAAAGAAATAAGAGCTAAGTTTTAACAAGCCACTAAGTTCAGTCTCCCCATGGAAAACAAAAATCCTCAACGTACAATGTTTTGTTTGACACTTAATTGTTTACTATCAATACAATTACCACCTCACGGCTTCATAACTATCTGAGTTGATCAAGTGCCATTACTGTTTAAAGATTGTGTACTTTATCTGGACAGTTTTATGAGAAACCAATTGAAAATGGGAACAATGTAGCAAAGGTCACACAGTCTATATCTTACAGATGTATATGGGATATTAGTACATACTTACATTTCCCATGTAAGTCAAAAAAACTTAAAAATACTAGAAATAAAAACATTTCTTGTTGAGTTAGAAAGGAAAAGTCCTTTATTCAATATATGAGA
Source organism: Pareas carinatus (assembly GCA_032468095.1). NCBI lineage: Eukaryota > Metazoa > Chordata > Lepidosauria > Squamata > Pareidae > Pareas > Pareas carinatus. Next base: position 384,058 of record JANHFO010004081.1, read on the forward strand.
ATAAGAAACAATTTTAAAAACTAAAAGAGAAAGAATTTTTTTTCTATTTTTATAAAATTGAATATATAAATAATTACAAATTTTAAAAATGCTGTTTTGAGAAAGCCTTCCCAAAACAGTTTCATGCTTCATTACATTATATATGAATCAAATATTTCTGATTTGATTTTAGATTTTTAAAATTTTACATTTATTATTTTTATAATTAATTCAAGGTATCAAACATCTGCTGCTCTTCTTTATTCTATTTTCACAACTCTTTGCCCAAATCTTAATTTTTAGTCTGTCTCATTTCCATATCATTTCTACATAACCTTGCTTCAAAATTTGTACAGTTCTTTGATTAATTGTTTCTTAAAACATTAATTTCAACAGAACCTCACTTTAATGTACACTCTGCATGCTATTTCCAGTAACATAAAGCTTTTTAATCTCATTTTTTCCCTAATATGTATACTGTTGCCCTCCATTTCACCTAAATTTTACATTTGAAATACAGCTGCATTTTGGTATTATTCATGTTTCATTAACGTTTAAATGTAACACCTTCTCCTCATTCATAGCAGCAAATGATATCTTCAACATTTTGTCCAAGTGATAGTTATTTTTGGAATCTGAGGCAGAAACTCCTAGAAGCAATTCTACTCTCCTGTCATAAAAAAAGATGTATTGCATATTCATCTTAAATTTATTCAGATAAGTTGCCCTATAAAACTGCCTTATTTTGAATTTTTCCTGTATATTTTGGATATCAATAAATAGAGGAACATAAAACTATTTTTATACTTAGTATTATTAGTAATATTTCTTTATATTTAAGAAATATTATTTCTATACTTTTCCCATCAGAATATAAAACTGTAAAAGAATAAAATAATATTTTATTTTATGCCTAGAATATTTTAATCCTTTCATTATCACCTAAAGCATAATGGAGAAATATCTACAAGTACAAAAAAAATTATAATTAAAAATTACAATAATAATAAATGCAATGGCACAAATAGGAATAAACCAATATCCTTGAGAAGTGGTAAGAATGAAACACAAATGAAGAAAAAAACTAAGTAGGAATGGAGACAAACCAAATATGCAATGTTAAAACTTCTGTTTGAAAATAAATGAAGAATCATTCAAAGAGTTTTGTGATGTAAAAATATAGGTGATCGGAAATATTTGAAACAGAATTATAAAAAGAAATATAGAATATGCCAAACACATATCCCTGTGCCAAAGCTTTCTTTCAGTACTACACCCAAGAATCTACATATGTGATGGGATGCATTAAGCTGTATATGAGTAACAGAGCATCTTCCTTCTCAAATGACATGATAATTCACACCATTCTGAACATCACTCTTTTGTTTCTGTTTTAAAAAAATCTTAACAGTGAAGAAAATAATAATAGTATCTGGCAGTAAAAAGGAAATGTTCTAATTAGTACTGGATAAAGAAAATAATGTGGAAAAAAAGAACTGTGGGTCATGACACTAAACAATATTCCCACTGACATCAACTATTGCTGTGCATGGAAATTAAAAACTACTTTGAGTCTAATCAAGAACTTTAGCAAGTCTTTTCAGGGTGATATCTATTGCAATGCATATGATGCAGTTTACTGAAATAAAATGGCAATTGTTAGTTAGATGTTAATCTTATGAAATCTGTTTATCTGACTTCATAACACCGTCACACTTCTTTTGTGGGTCCTGAAGAACCTTGTGTTCAGCTTTATAACTAAAGTTTGTTTCTAATTACTGCTTTCTACTTTTCATTGCTGTTTTAGTAGTTTCAGTGTAGTTTTTCTTCCAAATAACACCATGCCAAACATTTCTTCTACATTTGTCTGCATTTTTTTTGCCTTGCAGTTGGAAGAAAATATTGTTAAACACTCAACCATGCTGTGGATTCGGTCAGCTCTTTTTCAAATTAAAAGGGCATTTTTAAAACCAATAGAAAGAAGGATATTTCTGGCAGCATGATGGTAATGATCCTGGAATAAGATTTATGAGTCAGATTCAAATGAAGAGAGTGTGATAAGATAGAGACATTGAAGAACAACAAAAACAGTAACAAATCTCATTTTTGTCAATGAGGTGACAAAAAGAAAGCAGTTGGGAAATCATGATAAAAAAAATAGATCAAAATTACTTGGTGTTTACATATCTGTTTAACAAATGCCAGACTATTGAAAAAATGATATGTGCATATCTTGCAACTGCAAAAGTGCCAAGAATTTCTTTTCAATGGTTCCATCTTAAGTAAATCAGCCCTACTTCAGTGGTGTATAATCTGATGCTCAGGGCCACATTCAAATCTTTAGATGTAACCCTCAAAAACTCCTCATATTGCTACTAAATTGAAATGTTTCTATGATAGCAGGGGAATGTTACTAAATATATCACCAAAAAGTTAACATTAACTAAACTGATATGTAATCAAATATACAATCAAATCAAATTTAGATTTTGCTCTGCTTACTACTTTTCACCATATGATTTCTGGCACACCGTCTGAAGGACAATTGAAGTTCAAGGTTCATATAAGGTTCTGTCAATATGTTATGGCTAAAGCTGAAGTTAAGTGTTGAATTCAGGTGACAGAATTTGGATCTTTTCCAGGAGTATCTGTGAGGTGTAGTCAAAAGATAATGGTCATGATGGTATGATCAAAATTCCATCCATTTTTAACATTTTTGTCACATGTCATAAACCCCCAAAGCAGGGGTGAATTTGGTAGTCTCCCAGAAACCTGATAACAAATAAGAACATATATTTTAAAGATTACAATAATGTTGATACCCTCTGGCTTTTGAAATTGATCCCCAAATTGATATTTCTCTTTGGTACAGATAAAACATGCTCTTTTCTCAAATTTCTCTCTGTGACAGTAATCTGGTCTGTCATTTTCCACATTTGCTTTTAAGTATTTGCCTGTTTTCATTCTCTATGTTCCAACAAAAAAATGATATTATAAATGCATGTATGAATATCCTGCTTTCCATTGTGCAATTATATTTTTAGCTATCTGCAACCTTCTTAGTTTCTTATACTCAAAAGAAGGCAACCTCATAGACTTCCATGGTGCTTGCTTGGATCAGAAAGGCTAGGAAGAATGCTGTTTGTATGGAGGTTGCACATGTAACAGAAACATTTTCAGCAGCAATAAAATATCCTTGCAAATTTTTTTAGAAACATTTTAAATGAGACAGAAAAACAAAACTTATTTTGTAGGAGAAGGAATTTTGGGGAAAATAGAAGTTAATTGTTTACATATATTCAATGTATTACGCGATACAATGGAACAGGTTTTCTTAAATTGGCTTTGTTTGGCTTGTTGAATTAACACGGGTGTCAGCAATCTGGTAAAAAAAAGAAAGAACTACCTGAGTTCAGTCTGCCTAAAATAATGTCAGGGCACAAGGAACTTAAAAAAAAATGAATACATACATTGTGCTGTCACCTTGTACCCGCCTAGAGGAGGTTCATGTCCTTCCACAGCATCAAAGCCAGCTGATACTAATACAAAGTCAGGGTTGAACTCAGAAGTGATTGGCATAATCATTGTCCTGAAGATGAAACAAGCAAGCAGTTAGGTCATTTTATTGAACATACCAATTAGAACAATACCACAATTATACATTAGCTATCTAACCATTTCCATGATCAAGGTTCTCTCTCTGTATGTGTGTGTGATCATATTTCCAAGAATATGCTAGAGGGTTATTAGTTTATCTGCTTTAAAAGAAGGAAGCAGTTTCAGAATAGTTTTGATGAAGTAAAATGAAAGCTATTAGATGGATGGGTGGAATAAGATGTTCCTGTTCATAATTTTAAAACAATAAAAATGTAGAAAAAAATAATTATATAATATAAAAGATCTTTACAATTATTTAGATGCACACACATATATACATAAATAGACACACTCTGTGAGTGTCTATATGTGTGTGTGTGTGTATTTGTATATGTATACATATATACATATACAAATGTATATGTATATGTATATGTACAAATGCTCAAAATTGAAACAGGCCAGAAGCACCAGCCTGAAGATGGTGAGTGAGACCTCACCGAAATGTCGCCAAGAAACTCACAATCTTACATGAGGAAATACCCGAACATGCTCAAACCCACATAAACATATACATACATACATACATATATATATATATATTTGTATATTATGTCACAACCTCTGGTAGTCCCCTTTCATGGGAGGAGGCAATTGTCTCCTTTTTCTATCCTTCAACTCAGTCTCATGAGTCATCTGGTAGAAAGCCGGTACTTTTAGGTTGACTTTTTATATTATGTTATACTTTTTTTGTGCTGACACATAAATAATTTCAGGGAGACCAGGACAGATCTATTTCGAGCTTATTAGCTCTCATCAATTCCCAGTAAGGGTAAGTCCAGCAGATGAGAGCTAATAACCTCGAAATAGATTAAATAGATTAAATAGATTAAAATCATATATATGATTTTAAATTCATCTTTTACTCTATGATAACAAAAGCAAGATCACGTTTCTATTGTCCAATTTTTATCTAATCATATATAAATTAGAATTTTTCGCCAAGTGTGTCTGGGCACACAAGGAATTTGCAAAGGAAACCAGAAGCTACTTCTTTCTATTTCAGTCTTTTTGCGCCTACTTTTTTCTTCTTTTCTTTCATAAATATTTTTACACTTTATTAGTTTTTGTTAGTTTTTATGTTCCTTGTAAAACTGGCAATAAAAATATATTTTTTAAAAAAACATGAAGGGTTATGGAAGACTCAATACAATTTACACCAAGCTATAATTTGAAGGGAAAATAGCATAGTGTTTTACAGGTGATTAATAATTTAATTTAATTTAATTTAATTCAATATTTATATCCCGCCCTTCTCCCCGAGGGGACTCAGGGCGGCTTACAG
>JANHFO010004081.1:429896-441973 GCA_032468095.1 Pareas carinatus
ACCCTCCCAACAATCCTCACCTGATTTCCTTATCACAAGACCCATCACAAGTCCATCTCCATATGTGACGTACCCCTTACCTCTCACAAGAACCATCACTACACCCTCTTTCAAGGTGACTGGCCCATCACAACACCTACAGATAATGTCAAGCCCTTATAAACAGAACACTAACACAGACATCTAAAAAACCCACTGAAAATATTACCTAGACACCAACCCATAAGATCAGAGAATGAACCTCCACTCTCATTCGACACCTGAACTACAGATATTTGCCACTATTGCAAACTGATTGTTTTTACTACAACCATTTCATCTTCTGCCTGAAGTCTTCACTCATAATACTGATTATCAATCTCATCAAAAGGAAATTGAAGGAGACATTTCATTTTTATTCCTTCAGATAAAAATCTGGGAAAGTTGCATAGTAACCTGTATAAACAATCCTCACTTCAAATTTCCTTTCGCAGAATTCTATACCAATATTTTTCTTCTTATTCTCTTTCTTCCAGTGAATTAGCAGCTTTGGTTTTTCCAAAGTAACAGGAAATGTGACTTTGGAAAAATAAAAAAAAATACTTTGTTGACTTTGGGAATTTTATTTTAACTGAATTGCTTTACTGCCCTGGATGTCTAAAATATAAGTCAAGAAATACTATTGTTAGAGCCAACCAAAATGTCACAAAATAGTGAAACATTCTTTTTAGCTCTTCCAAATCTTTCAGCACTTTGAATTTTATACAAAAGTGAGAAGAGGATAAGTCTTCGGTACAAAATAATAAGAAATTTGAAAAACTCATTTTTTTTGCACTGCTTTATGCAAAGTTGAGTATTATTACATAATGACGGAACTCAGAAATTCCCATGCAAATACAAACATCAAAGTTAATGCAAAATTAAATTATTTGCAGCATCATTGCAAATCAGATGAAATAAAATGATGTTGCGCTAGAGAGTCTGTGGTTAAAATGAAGATAAAACAATCCCGTTAAATATTTTACCACTTTTCACAGCCATTTCTGTGCTATGATCTAGGGTCTTGCTTAAATGTCCTTTTTATGCTAAAAATCTACTCACTTCCTTTACCAAACAAGAGAAAAGGTTTAGCTTTGATTAATCATTTTGCCCTTGTTTATGTTCAAATGGGGATGACATTTTTGTTACAAAAATAAGTAATTGCTAGGTCTTTTTAAAGTGAGATTCAAGTAGGCTATATTGTTTTACAATTTCACAGCTGGTATTTTGTCCATTAGCCAGGAACAATAAAAAGACTAAAGAGTTCACAAGAGATTCCAGATGGAAAGAAAAGATGTTTTATTATAGCTATAGAATCAGTATTTTAATCATATTTACATATTTTAGAATCAGTTATCAAGTTGGTTGCTATACTGACATTTACATAAATTGGCAGGACTATATTCATGAATGGATTTTTTAAAAAACGAACTATTTTCCAAGTCATTTTATGGATTATGGCATAGCTTTACAGAATGTCTAGTAGAAGATATGGCTCAAAATTTAGTCAATCCTTTTTTCAGTTGTGTCATACTTTTGTGACTGCAGTTAAATCTTCTTATGCCCTTTGATGAACAGTTAACTGTAGACCGTAAAATTATTGGCAGGTAGTTATAACTATATACAGAATGACAGTTTAGATAGATCCATCCTTAAAACTTAGTAAATAGATTTGCAAGAAAATTTATATTCTAGCTAGTCAGCTTGTTAGCCAATTACTACTGCAATCTTAAACCCTAAATATAAATATAAATATCATTGCAATCAATTTCTAGTGGAGTATTTATCAATTATCAGATTAACATTACTCTGAAATATATCTACTATTTGCAAGGCTATTAATTAACTGTTAATCTTTTTTTAAGAGAATGACAGGTTTTGATTTTTCAGTTTTCTTTTTCCATGTTCAATATTTATTAAAACCAGAACCAGGAAATTACTATGCATTCTTTTATGATCATTTTAAAAGTTAAAAAAGAAAGAAGAAAAATTTGAATTTCCAGGTCTCACTGGAATAGAGAGTGAAATGTCTATTGAAAACAGATCATTGATCATTATGCATGTTTTTCATTTCTGAAAACTAGACAGCCCAACTATTGATAATGTATAGTAAATCTAAGCTATTTCTATTCCAATAAATTTATAAGGAATCTAGATAATTTGCGTCATCATACAGTGGGACCTTGGTATTCATCTTTAACTGGTTCTGAGAGCACAATGAGTACCAAAAACGATGAATACCAAGCAAAATTTTCCCATAAGGAGTAATGAAGTGAGTCACAAGGCAATCGACACCAACAAGTTCTGCTGTGTATTAAATTTGATGAGTTTCAAAGCAAGTCATTACTAAGGTACCATTAGACATTGATTGTAATAGAGGTAGCTCAAGTTTGCTATACATTCTTAGTAGCTGAGCTGCCTAAAAAACAGTATATTCATAATGATTAAGTTTTCAACAGACATTTCACCCTTTCATTAGCTGAATGCGAGAAAATGAGAAGAACAAGTTTCAGGAAAAAGACTAAAGTTTCTCTCTCTTAGAGATACTGCTAAAAATTGCTTGAAGAAATTAGCTTGTTGCTTCTCAGTTCTCACTTTACGACTAATAATGCTTCTCAAATTTGAAAAGAGGGAGAAGATTGAAAAAGAAAGAAAAGTGGATGAGAAGGAAGAACATATATGAAATATATACAGGTATATGGTACGGTAGCAAGTACCTACCCTTTCCCCCAAAATAAGACCTAGAATGATTTTTCAGACTGCTCAGAAATATAAGTCCTACTTCGAAAATAAGCTCTAGTTACGATAGTCAGTCATACGGATGCATGTTTTACCTGTGGTATGTCCGCAGCAGCAAAAACAAGGCCTACTCCGAAAATAAGCCCTAGTGCATATTTTTGAGCAAAAATTAATATAAGACCCAGTCTTATTTTTGGGAGAACACTGTAGTTGCAATGTTGAATAAGTGACAATGAAGTCTAATGTCTTATTGTCTTATCACAATTTTAAGTCTGGCATGCTATATGGCAGGTGCCTGAATTCTAAAGTCCCAGAGTACTTCAGCTTCTTCATTTTCTATGAGTTTCTCTATTTTACGGTCCCACCAGTTCTTGCTTATAGGCAAATGGTATTTCTTGCAGATCTTTCAAGGCACCATTGTTTCTAATTGGTCGTGCTGTTGTTTGTAGTCAGTCTGTGTGATCTTCGTGCAGCAGTTAACCAGGTCATCCACTATTTCTTCAGCTTCTTTGCAGAAACAGCACTTTACTCTGTTGCTATCTTTTCAATTCTAGCTTTGTGTGCACTTGTTCTTAAGGCTTGGTCTTATGCAGCCAGTCTCTATATTTCTTTCTTCAACTTTCCTGCCCTATAATCTGTTTCGACTTCTTCCTTCTGGGCACTGATACAGGGCATTGCAAACCAAAACAAACACACAAGGACAGTTTCTTCCCCATGCCCTCAATCTACTAAACAACAAATTTCCACAGCACTGTTAAATTATCTAGTAGGAATGTATTACTATTATCCTCTCATCTTTCCTCTTACTTACCTATTACCTATTCTCTTATTTGTATGACAATCAACTTGTTGCTTACATCTTAAAATATAAAATAGTTGTGTCATTCAGTATCCTAGTTCGACTTATAGATTGATTATTAGTATTCTATGACTGTTCAAAGATAGACTGTCCCAAATCTATAAAAAATTATAGAGTATGACATGTTGAATATGTTTGTGATAGGTTTTGTCACAAATGTTTTGACATGGATTGTGACATGATAATTGTACATGATGAAACGATGAATGTACTTTATGAATATGAATGTAATTATGATTAGGATCATGATTTGTTGATTACACCTGATACATACATGACACGATGAATGTACTTTATCTTAAGATTGTAATTAAAGTTTGTCAATGTAGCCTTATGTTTGTAATCACAGTTTGTTGATTATAGCCTGTATGTAAGAATAGAGCAAGTACACCGGAGACAAATTTCTTGTGTCTCCAGACACACTTGACGAATAAATAAATTATATTCTATTCTAATGTGACAATGCAGCCTATAAGACTGAAAAGTATCTTTCACCACCATCCACAAAATTAAGTTCTACACAAATGTTTTACATGGCATTTTTAGATTTTCTTCAAATGGATTGCAACTAATATGGGTGAAGACAATTCTCCCATTCATCCTGTATATTTTGTTGTATTGCATCTTCTTCAAGGCTTCATTACACAGAGTTAGAGTAAAGCGCAACAAGAAGGCACTATAAATCTACCAAGATAAGCACTAATGATCTTGCAGAAAATCCTGGCTGTGTCAACTGCACATAAAGTATATCTAACTGTTAGCTAACTGCACTTTCAAATTATGTTATATCAGAAAAGATGTAGCAGTTACAGGAAATGCTCATATTCCCAACTTCAATCTATTTTAAACAAAAAATATGAAAACATGAAATTTTTCTTTTGAGTCTTATAAATAAGTTAAATAAACAAGCTTTCTGCATATTATATAAAACACTAGACCAATTTTTAGCAGGAGTACGCAAATGAAGCATGTGATTCTTTGGTAGTTCTAGGTAAAACTTTCAAACAGCATGGATCAGATTACCCAACCATCAGTTTCTATTCATGTGATTCAGACGGGTAAGATTTTCAGAGGTTTTAGGAGTGGTCTTATCAGAACATCCTTCTTGTGTCTTGATAATAGAAATTCCAGGGTTGGTCATATCTATCAACTTTGTTATCTGGCTTTCTGTCTATTATTTCTACCATTTTAAGTAATTGATTAGGGTACAGTCAAAACTTGAAGTGTCTAAATAAAAAGATAGTCTTTACTGCCAACTAATAGAATTAATTTATCCCTGGCACTGCTTAACTTCATTTATGTTGCTATTTTGATTTTATTTTTATTTCAACATTATATTTTCTTTAAGTTCACTTTCATAAAAGCACCTACTACATTAAAACGTAGGACACACAATCTCTGAATAAATAAACATTTATGATAGGCATATAAACTTTTAAGTGGTGATGTCATAGTAACTTGATGGATAAAGGAAAGAGAAAGGCATATGCACGTTCCCTGGAAGAGGAACATCTCCCCCCACATATCTGTCTTAAAGCCTTCAGCATTCTATGTAGCTTCCAATTAAATGATGTTTTTCTGCAGTCACTGAAGAACTTGAAAAACAAATATTGCGGTAATGGTAACTAGGTAATATTTAGTACAGGTGTTTATTTTTAAATTTTGCATAGTTTTTTCTTCGCCTTGTGCTACATTTTACCTCTGAGTGCCTGTTCCAGTGCTGCACTCCACAAAACGAGTAGCTACAATAAATGGAAAATGTCAGAACCAAAACAAAATCATTTCTTTCCCTACTCATTTAATTGAAACTAATTGCCTTAAATGTATTCTGTCACATTGTGCATCACTTTTGAAAAGGCTCAAGGATTTGCATCCCAGATTTCTTGGGAAAACCTGGCAATTGTGACAGCAATTCTTCAAAAGCCACAGAAAAACAATTGTCCAATATATGTGCAAATATTCAGATGATATTGTCCGGGATTACTTGATTTATATATTGGTTAAAATATGAAAATGCACAGTAGTATTATAGAGATTTACAGTGTAATTTTTCATCTTTGCAAATGCAAAAAGTGGGAAAGATGTGACATAAAGGAATTCTCTCTGTCTGTATATCTGATTGCCAGTAGGTTAACTCTAAAAAAATGAAGCAGAATAGGACCAAAAATTAGGGGGGAAGGATGAGGAAAAACTATTAGAACAAAGAATGATTTTGAAAATAGGTTGGATTAGACAAGAGGTGCAGAGAAGAACTTTCTGTTTAAAGTCCTCCAAACTGAACGCAACCACATCCCCCATTCTGTGCCATCTTATCCTTCCTCCTGATTATATGACTTAGAGCAGTGTTTCAAACTGGGAAACCTTAAGATGTATGGAGTTCAATTCCCAGAATTCCCTAGAATGAGAATTTCTATATGGGTTGAAAAGAATTGCAAAAACTCATGCTCTACATACTTTCTGTAACTGATTTATTTACAGCATGATGTACTTTATTGTTTTATGCACTTACAATGCAATATGACATGATTACATCTTTTAAAAATGGTGCATTGAATATGAAATATTATGATTCACTCAAGGACAGAGCAGTCACTGTTGAGAAATATCTCGTCATGCTTGTCTTTTTAAAATCACAAAGATTTAAGCAAGTATTTAATATAGCTCAGGTTGTGCTGAATGGTGCCCAAATATGTGACAGCAACAGACTCAGAGTTTCCTCGGGACTAGCAATGTATCTATTCAAGCACGGCTCTTAGTTTTATATATTCAGAATTTTCATCTAGACCCCCTCATGTAGGAATTTAATTACAGACACAAATCTGTTTTACAATACTTTTAAATATATTCACCTTAGACTGTAAAATGATATCACAGTTGGTAACTATGGTTGCTATTTTACTTTTTCCTCTTTTATCCTCCTGGAATGATAAGCATGATATTTTTCTAAACTTGGGTACTTTTCACAAATATGAAATTCAACATTACCCATCATCATAGTCACTGTTGAGAATCTTGGAAGTTGAAGTCCACGAATCTGAAGGGTACCTCTAGGTCACATTATACAGTGGGAGACAATAGAAAGTGATATAGCCATACTAGTGTGAATCTCCATACTCATCTAGACATGTTCATCATTGTAGCATCAAAATTTACAAAAGGTTAATGGCACTAAGAGACATTTCACGTGAAGTATAGGAGGTTCTTTTGATTGCAGTTAAACCGCTCCTGTGATATCTTCTTATGGCCAAAAATTGAACATAAGGATCAGATCTATTTTAAAAATGTCATTGTGTCTTGAATATGGTTACTATAAGAAATCCGTGGCTTAAATGTTTGTAAACTGTTATGTTGCCATCAAGTGAATCAGAGTATTCAATCTATACACCTGTACAGTTAAACTTAATAGATTTTTTAAAAAAAATATCAGGTAATAAGTTAATATCTGTCAAGGAGGTAGATTTTCTAAATTGTTTAGACTGGCAATAAGTCAGAATTTATACCTCATTCTTTTCAAATCATGTGAAAAGGAAGCTCAAAAATTGAGCCCTGAGACCATTTCTATCAAAGGCATGCTTTGCATCATTAACCATCTAATCAACAATATCATTCTTTCTTCAAAGCCTACAAGACATTATTTACTTTTCTTCGCTTTGGGTGGCATTTTGAAGCTGTACTTAAAAACTCAGTAAGATTAAAAGAAAAGGTTCAAAAGGGAATTTTGGAATTGCATGCCAGATCTGTACATCCTCTGAGTCATTTTCCTTGGACAATGATTGTGTAAACAGCTATGTGGTGTAATAACAAATAATAATATCAACAATAATGCTTATGATAAGGATGAAGTTGATGTAGTAAAATCTGCTGTACTTGGTGAAGTAATAAGACAATCCTCTGACTATCAAGTAGGGCTATTTTGATCACCTTTATTCAGTGACCTTCTAAATTCCCCCATCCTTCTTTCTCCCTTCCCTCCCCCTAATCCCAGAACAACATTGCTTTCAGCTTCTCCCCTAGTTTTCCCACACACAATGCAACCCAGACCTCACCTTCAGCTCTCCTGAGACTACTTTGGAAGCCAATTCGATGACACAGCCAACAGCCATGCGTGCAGCACCGGACGAATGCAGTTCATTCCAAATGGTGTCACTGTCCACCTGAGCAAACAGTTAGCAGAAGAGGGGAAAGGGGAGAGAGAGAGAGGGAGAGAGAAGAAAGAAAAAGGAAGGAAGGAAGGAAGGAAGGAAGGAAGGAAGGAAGGAAGGAAGGAAGGAAGGAAGGAAGAAAGAAAGAAAGAAAGAAAGAAAGAAAGAAAGAAAGAAAGAAAGAAAGAAAGAAAGAAAGAAAGAAAGAAAGAAAGAGAAAGAAAGAGGAAAATGGAAGATGTCTAGTTTCTAGTACCAAAATCTATGGCCTGGAAGGAAGTACATAATCAAGGAAGGCAATAATTAGAGCCAGAGCCAGACAGATCTCCACCTATATCAGAATCTCTGAGTACCCTAGACTGTCTGTACTGGTAGTCCTTGACTTATGACCACAATTTAGCCCAAAATTTATGTTGCTAAGTGAGAAATTTGTTTTGCCCCATTTTATGACTTTTCTTGCCATGTTTGTTAAGTGAATCACTGCAGTTGTTAAATTAGGAACACAATTGTTAAGCGAATTTGGTTTCCCCGTTGAGTTTGCTTGTCAGAAGGTTGCAAAAGCTGATCACATGACCACAGGACTCTGCAACCGTGATAAATGTGAGACAGTTTTCAAGCATACAAATGTAAATCATGTGACCATGGGAATGCTGCAATGGTCATAAGTATGAAAAACGGTCATAACTCACATTTTTCAGTGTCGTGGTAACTTCAAACAGTTACTAAGCAAACTGTTGTAAATTGAGGACTACCTGTGTTGCAAATTTTGTGTCAGGAGAACACTACTTTCACTGAGAAACTATTAAAAACTCCACTAAGATGGTTCCACAGTGGGCTGGGGATGGGCTGGAAGTGATCTTATGAAATCATGTCCCTTAAAATGGTTAACAATGTGTTCTGTGCCTTAGTAAATGGAATGCTAGCATGACCTCTTAATCTGCTTGAATGGCAGGATTATCCATGATTAGAAATTATGACTATTTATATATTTATTGTATACAAACATATACATGCACACTAGCTATTAATTTTGTTCACCCAAAAGTAAAACTGCAGCCTCGATTTGGCGGATCACCAAATCAAGGAAGGAAGTACAATCTCGTCTAACTGTATGTTGTTAATCATCAAACTTACTGAAGTATAATTTAAAAAGGCTGTAGTTTCTTTCCTGCATTCTCTGAAAATATTTTATCCCTATATAAGCAAAGATTATGGCATTTTCCATTGACAGTGTCTTTCTTCCTTTTTTTCTTTGTGTTCTTGACAATGTCAAGAAAGAGGGCAGTTTAGTATCAATTTAACATTGGAGAGGGAGGGTTGAGTAGATGGCCCAGACATCAAATCAATATGGCAACTCCAACTACATTTCAAACTTAACAAAAGAGTCAGGAATAATCTTATCCAAGCACCCAGAAGTCAGGAGGTCACTCCTCCAAAACAGGAGCACAATTTTGTTGTGGATTGAGCAGGGGGGGGCAGAGAAAAGGAGGAAGAGGAAGTAGCTAGATTGTGTTTTGAAGGTCTAAGAATGCCGACAAAAGACCAAATCAGTAGCTTCTTTCAAAACTTTGAGAAGATAGAAACACATTTGGTAAATATACCCCTAAGATTGTGATTCCAGTGGCATAAAAATTAAGAGATTGAACTGGCAGTTCCCCCTGGCCATCTTTGATTCAGATTCTCTTCTGAACCATGTCAAGCTATGAGTGGCTCCATTAGAGCATACTCCAGTTTCTGAACTTTCAATTTGAACCCAAACAAATAAAAATGGAGAAATGGGCAAGTGAATCATAACCTTTCGAGAATAAATGATCCATCAGAAGGGTCTTTAAACACAAACTGATCCACTCCTGTGGCTGCAGCAATTTAAACCACAGCCCTAAAAAAAGGTTTGTTTTTCCTTTCTTTCTTCCTTTTCTTTCTCAGACTTAACCAAAAGTTCGTCACTCACAGAAAGAAAGTCAGTAAGATCCCAATAGCTGCCTGTGAATAATGTAGATAAAATAATGGAGAAAGCGTAGAGCACTCCTGAGATGAAAATAAAGGTACACTTTTCTATGTAGGGCAAGAAGATTCTGCTCCAAGTAAAAGTGCAACTATGTCTTGGGATTGCTTCTGGAAAAAAGTATGGAGCAGAATGTAGGCAGATACGGAAAGGTTCTCAGGGTCTTCACTAATCCCAGATGTACCAAATATAGGGAAAACTGCCTCACTGTTTAGTCTAAGCTGCACAGAAGCTAAGGGAGTGAGGAATGAATCAATAACTTGTAAGTTTTAGTGACACATTAAGTAGCTGCTCTGGTAAAAAAAACATATTGTATGTAATGAAAATGTGAGAAGACTAGAGTAAGAAATAAAGCTAGTGAAGCAGGAATCCACAGCTCCCAAACTAGAGAAAGGCACTATGTCAATATCATTCAAGTGCCTTCCAAGGCCAATAAGATAATGGCCAAGTATCTGTTGACCTAGATAGGCAGAAGGAGAAATCTAAGAGTTAAACACTGGAGTGGAGGGTTTAAAGCCCTTGATTTCTGGGTACTGCAGTAGGCAAGTCTATAGGTATATGGTTTTATTGTTATGTAGATCTTGGATAAGCCTTGAGTTATGAATAATGGAATGAAGATTTACAGCTGTGCCTTTATGAAGATTGACAATAAGAAAATATGATTGTGACATCCCCTGGCTTTACTATATTCCTTCCAGCAACTGTATCTTTGGTAATCAAATAGGAGAAGCCCATCTGAGTGGCCTTTTTTACTTCTGTATTTTTTAAAAATTTATTTATAATAAAACATAGTAAATATCTCAACACAAACCGGCCATATGGATATACAATTCACCAATCTCAATATTATCTTATACATTACTACCTTCCGATACCCGTGCTCCACTACAGGGATTACCAAGAAAATTAAATGTTGTGTAAGAAACTGCCATTGCTGCTACTGCCGCCGTTCAAAGATTAGAGTACGCTACCACAGAGAAGCAGCTGCTTTTGAAAGAGAGAGAGCAAGAGAGAGAATGAGAGAGAGAAAGAAAGAGGGAGAATGAGAGAAAGAGAGAGGAAGAATGGCAGAAAGAGAGAGAAAGAGAGAGGGAGAATGAGAGGAAGAGATGGGAAGAATAAGATAAAGAGAGAGGGAGAATAGGAGAGAGGAAGAATGAGAGAGAGGCAAACAGACAGAGAGAGAGAGAGAAAAACTGAGGCAGCAAGCCAGGGCTGAGAATTGGAACTGCTCACCCGGCTTCTACTGGAGGCGGGGCGCTTCCCTGGTGCCCAAAAGCTTGTTTTTGGGCCTGTTCAGAGGGCCAGACACACGCACATATGCATACATATACATTGTGTGTAAGTGTGTGTAAAAGAGTGTGTGTAAAAGAGGAAACAAATGTCCAATCACAACCCTCTACTCATCCAGAATTTAAATATGGCAATAAATCTTAATAACTTGCATAAAATTTAATATTTTTAAAAATCCTTTCTTAGTGAGTACCTAGTTGGCAAAACCATCATCAGGCTGGTGCTATTGGCTTCTTGCTAGTCTGAGCAAAGTGTGATCTGAGTTTCCTTTTATTTGTAAATACTGGTGGGAGGGTTTGGTGTGCTGGGCTAGTTGGCTGGGTTGTTATTTCTTGATTGGTTGCTGGAGTTGATGTTGGCATAGTGGCCTTTTGTGTTGTAATGTACTGGGTCATTTGTGTAGTGATTGCTTTTCCATTAATCTCCTGTGTTTTAGGGACTTGGGTAATGGGTTGTTTGAAGGTGACCTTGTGAGGTCTTTTGATGTGGAGTCCTGGGTCTTGTGCTGTGATCTCCTGAGTCTTTTTTTGTGTTGTAACTTTTTGAGTTCTAGTGGTGTGATTTTCTGAGGTTTGTGATGTGATGTCCTAAGTAGGTGGCTGTGATGTAGCATTCCAGGTTTTGGTTTGGCTTTGAGTTTGAGGTCTGGGTCTGTGTTTGTATTTTTGGCGTGTGTCGGTTTGTTTGGCTTTGGGGTCAGAGTGCGTGACAGCTGGTGATGCAGCCATGGTCTGGTTTCTAGATAGTGGTTGTCTTTCATTTATATGGTGGGGTAGTGTTTGTGTCTGATGAGGGGGATTGATAGTGGTGTCTTGTGTTGTTTTGGATCCGGTGTTGGTTTTCGTGGCTGGAATTGGTTTGTTGGCGAGGGCTAGTTTCCAGATGTCTGGAAGTCGGGAGGTATCGTCCCGTTTATTCATGTTGTGGGGATGTTTCTCTATTTCGATGGCTTCCCTGATTATTCTCTTGTTGAAGTGTTCAGTGTTGAAGATTAATTTGGTTCCTTCAAAATTAATTTCAT
>JANHFO010004081.1:457883-470526 GCA_032468095.1 Pareas carinatus
TTTGGCTTGTTTTGCTAGAATGCTGAGTTAGTATTGTCTCTTCTTCCCTCTTCCAGTGAAGGTTATCTGTGTCTTCGAATTTTCCTCCAGAGCAGAATAAGAAAGCCTCTTCCCATGAAGGCTTTTCCATGTCTTTATTCCTCCCTTCCTCCCTCCTTGGTCCCTGGAAAAATTGATTTCCATGAAACTGGTCGCTGGTGCCAAAAAGGTTGGGGACCACTGCTGTATTCTGTTGTTGTATTATTGCATTTTGTTTTTAATGGCTTGTAGGAATAGGAAATTGCTGCTTTTTTATTTCACTTTTTTATTATGAAGTCTCTCCCCTTTTTTCTGGGTGCAAAATAATAGCAAGAGGTTAGGACTGTCAATCCCTTGCACAAAATAATTTGAAATTATGATACTGTTTCTGTCTTGTAGAAATAAATGGATGCTTTAACTGCTAGCAAAAGATGAAACCCAGTATATCTTTACTGTGCTAAGATTCAGTCTATAGGTCTGAACTCTAGATGTTAGTCATCTAAGCCTTCTTTCTCTTCCATAAAATTCCATCTATTTTGGATTTTCTGTCCAAACATTTTTCTCTTTATCCCTTGGACTGGGGTATATTTATGGCCAAACTTTTCTTTCTAAAATACATTATTGTGCACTCAGTAAAATTTCAAATATTTCTTTTCTTCTGTATGTTTTATATATATAGTATGTGATTGTAGAAGGATGAGGAGAAAAAGGAGTTGCTGGGAATTTCCAAAGGAGAGTTGAAAGATTAATTGTTATACAATTTTATACTAAATCTCCCCTACAGACATCAGGAGATAAAAGTTGAAAGCACTGTTAAAAATCATATTAAAAGCAATTAAAACAAAAACCTTAAGTCCAAGTAGGAGAAGCATGTATCCTACCAGTCCTCCATCTTGATGTGTATTGCCAATATATGGTTGGGGACTTGGGTGGAAGGACTCATTTGTAAGGTTTTGTTTCTGTCTTTTATTTTAATCCATGAATTTGGAAGAGGGAAGGGTGTAGCTGTAGTTAGTTGACACCCTAAATGTAAAGGGGAAGTAGTACTGAGGAGAAAAAGGAAGAATAGCTATAACTTCTCATTTATAATTTTAAAAAGCCATAGAAAATGGATTGTGAGGGACTTCCGGTTCCGGTCACTGCAAATCAAGGACGAGACAGTCAGGGGTCCGGCTGTTGAAAATTCCTGCTTTTCCTATTTCGGGGTCTGAGAGGTCCTAGGACACCCAGAGAGGTGTTCGAAGAAAAGGTGCAGATGACACATGTGTCAGGCAGTGGCCAACATGAACATTTTCATTGCTTTAACCACTTTATTTTAATCTCTCTACGAAGAGGAGAAAGGGCGCATGTCACCATTAAGACAAAGACCGCTGAGCAAACTGAATAAACATCAAGACGGAAGCAACAAGACAAGACAAGCAACAAGCAGTCAGATGAGAAAAAAGGAATTATAAATGAAACCCCACCATAGTTAAATAATTTGGAGGTATTTAGACATTGAAAATTAAACAAGACACCCCCGAAAAATAAAATATAAGTGGCGCTTAAAATGTAAGGGAGATAACCTGGAAGGAAGATGGAAGTGAATCAAGTGAGCAGAAGTTATTGTGATTGAGCTTTCCCTTTGGACATAGAACTGGGTGTTAGTATGGTGTAAGATTCTTTTCTACTCTTTGAAAGGGGAATTTTTTATGTTGGAAAGAAAGTGATATATCAGGGGATTATAAATAAAGTTGTTAAAATACAGAAGGAAAAAAGAACTGAATTACAAAGAAGAACTACTGCCTTCTGTGTAAAAGGACTAACTGATTAAATTTGGACTCAGATTGCTATGTATTGATTTTGTGCAGAAACGTTTTTGAAAATGGAAAGAAAGTGATGATCCTGGAGGATTGCAAATGAACTTATCTTTAAAATATAAGGGAAAAATAGAAACAGAACATGAACTGAACTGCAGTATATTAAAAGGAAAGAGAAAGCATATCTTAGCTTCGGGATTTAAAGATTTAGATTTGACGTATTAAAATTAAAATAAAAACAGGACAAAATGGAACTCATACAAGATGCAACCAGAACAGAGCAGGAGCAAGGTATATATAAATTTGAGCAAATATATGATAGAATTAAAATACAGATTGAAGAATTCATGATGTTAATTGGGAACTGACTACAAAAAGAATGAGAGGAGGAGAAAGAATCCAAAGATGAGCGTTTAAGAATAAAAGAAACACCAAATAACAGGAGAAGGAAAAGATTAAGAAAAAAAACCCCAGAGAAGTTTAAGAAAGAAGACAACATTATTGGGAAGCAAGAAAAAAGATAGATTCAAGAACTCTTCCAAAAAGTTAGAGAAAGAAATGTACTGCAAGAATTAAAATCACAGAGAACATAAATTTAGAGTTAATATTATGGTGGGAAAGGTTAAAAAAATACGGAATAGAAAATTGATAAGAAAGCAAAAGAGAGTAGGAAAAAAACCCTGAGAGAAATGGAATGGTTAACAAGATAAATAGTAAACCAAAAAAAATAACAGTGTATGAAGAGCATTTATGTACGAAGAAAGTGATAGGTTAGAGTACAAATAGACTATTAAATATAGAATAAATGGTGGAAGTGATAAGAAAAATAAAAAGGTTAATATATACAAAGGAATTGGAGATGGTAAATAATGAAAAATGTAAACAAAATGTTAGTCAAGTTAGTAGTTATTTAAGCTGAAGTTATAATTTGAAATATCTATGTTTAGTTGTGTTAAAATAAGATGTATGTTGTAAATGAAATGTATCCTTTCCTCCTTTCTTATAGTATAAAATAAGGAGAAGTGAAACAAATTTGGGGCAGATAGCAATATTTCTTATTCCAACATACGTTTAACCTCCAAAACATACATGCATCAATCTAATTTTGAGTTAGTTAACATATGTTTCAATTCTCCTTATTTATTACTATCTAGTAAGAAATAGGAATAGTACATTTCATTTATAACATACATCTTGATTCAATGCAAATAAACATTAATATTTCAAATTATAATTTCAATTTAAGTACTCTTATATTTAAGTTAATTAGCATTTGTTTCACTTCTCCTTATTTTATACTATAAGAAAGGAGGGCTGTAAAATGTGAAGCTACGAAATTACTGAAAATGATAAAATTGAAAATGAAAAAACAGCAGTGAAGTTTTGAAATTATGAACATTCCATAAAGAAATTAGTTAATGCACGTAATATTTAAAAATTGAGAGAATAAGAAAGATACATTCATTCATTCAACAATGAAACAGATACATAGATAATGTTTAAGAGGAACTAGTTGGATTGGAGGCTGTATGAATAAAATAAGAAGGGAAGAAGAAGGACAGGAGAAAGAGATGGAAAAGAAGAAGGATAAGAAGGGAAGAAGAAGGTGTGAGGTAATTTAGAAAGTAAGAGAAAGGAAAGATGGCTGACTAAGTATAAAGGGGATAAAGTAAGTTGGATACAGAGAAATTAGAAGGAAGGAAGAGAAGAATTAAAGGAAGGAGAGATAGTGAAGGAAAGAAGGTTGGCTAAACAAAAATGGGATAAAGTAAATAGTACTAAGAAAAGCCAGAATGAAGAAAGAGAAAAGAAGGAGATAAAGCTGGAGGAGGGAAACGAAGGAGAGAAAGATATAAGATAAGGGATCAAAGATAAATAAATAATTAGGATATATAGAAATTGTGGATTTAACATGGAAGTTAAATAGGAAAAAATAGATTAATGGATTATAAAAGATACATGTATAATTTATTAATACGGTATATGTCTGAATGTGTTTTATTGTATTATGGTTTTTTTTCATCTTTGTTATACCTCTTCTGAGTTTGTTGATGTGTTGTAATATGAAAACAATAAAAAAAATATTAAAATAAAAAAAAAGAATGGAGTGAGAGAATCAGTTTGCCCTAGTGGTTAAAGCACAAAGCTAGAAAACAGGCTGGGTGACTTTGGCCAGCCCATGACCTCAGATTCAGGTGACAAGTCAGTCAACCCTGTTGCAACCAATGAAGCAACACTTGGGTGATCTGAAAAAAGTGGACCCTGCACTTCTAGAAAAAATGCAAGGGAGAAATATAAAATGGATTCTCATATAGTTTTGTAAATGTAAATCAACCTTAGCAAGAATTTTTACAGAGATCCAATCTTTTCCCTCCCTACAACAACAAAGACTAAACCAAAATCTCAACATTATGACAAATAACCACAGCTTTTTGCAGTGTTTCTGAGGCTGTAACAAAGTACAAAATTAATTAATAAAATTTAGTTTCACACTATGTGCACATATTAGATCACCTATTTTCCACTGTAGCACCCAGTAAGACACCTGAAGCTGCTGTACTTTCTGCTCTATCTTGCCTTCTTGTGCTTTTTGTTGGCCCCACAACAACAAGGGAATGTGTAAACTGCTTAGAGAGTGCTGTAAAGCATTGTTAAGCGGTATATAAGTCTAAATAAATAAATAAATATGGTTATAAATATCTGCTTCAGGTAACCTGCAAGTTATACTCAAAATTCATCAATTTTGGCTGTAAAGATCAATAAAATGCTTTAAATAGACAGCATCAGTAGATGTATGTATCTTCGAATCATGGCAGACTTTGCAGGACCATATTATTATGAAACATGTTCCAATTCCATGTATCTTTACACCTCCATGTTAAGGTCTTTGAGAAAAATTTTTCCACATGCAATATTGGACAAAATTCAAGGACCTGCCCTACCAAGCACACACTATGTAGAATGGTCTCATTCCAGCAAAATCACACAGGAAGGAGATCAAGGACAGGAATTTACCCTTTCTTCAATGTACATTTATCAGGTACTAAATCACTTTGAATTAATTGAAACGCCCTTCTCAAAAGGTATATGCGTACAGTATCAAGGTGTTACCATATCAATGATTCAGCGAGGCTTTTCCAAGGACTGATCCCTACATAGGTGAAGGCATCACCTGACCCCTGCTTCAGCCAGTGAAATATAAATTCTTATTTCAAAACAATGTGGTACAATACAGCAGGGACTCAAGATCCATTGCTGTGTGTAGTGGAACCCAGATGGCATTCATGACTTTAAAACATCTATCTTACCCCTTGGTTCTTCTGCCTTCTAGGACCATTCAAGAAAAATAGGCTGAAAGCTATCCCTTAAGGTTATGGGTCATGTGTTCATTCCTTTTCTGACTTACTCACCAAAGTATAATTGTTTATACCCCAAAGGTTAATAACAAGATGATCATAAAAGCAGAGTGAGATCTCTATGGCTGATTTTGAGCCAGCATCTTTCCCTAATCTATACTGGCTCTCTCTGAAACATTCTCTTTCCACAATGAATTGCATCTGGAAAAAGTGTTTTGTTTTGAATTTGGGGGGGGGGGGAGACGGGTGTTACATCGCTTGCCAAGTATTTTAAACTGACACCAGTTATGACTAATGACGAGGCTGGAATGTGCTGTTCTCAGTAGAATAGAGCCCTTTACAGACCTAGGATTTTCCTGGGGTCCAGCTTCTGTCTGTTCAGGGGACTGGTGCCATAGAGCAGTGAATGATGTTCGGAGTGAACCAGCTGTATTTCTTCCAAACTGGCTTTTCGACCTTGAATCCGCTGAAAGAGAGCAGCAGAGCTCTATAATATTCCACTGATAATATACAGGGGAGGGGAAAGAAAGGAAATCCAAAATAACATTGAATAGGATTAATCATGAGCAGTAATAATTGCATCATATAGGAATGTGACACTGATATTTAATATGATACAAGAAGGCAAAAACATGATTCCCCCCCCCTCTTAAACAAATGGACTGATGTCATGTTAAAATAACATAGCACTTTATACAATAAAAATAAATGCCCCTCTCTTTCTTTTCTTCCCTCCCCGCCTTCCCTTCAACCATTTATGAAGGCTACAGTAAATGTGACATAATCCATGCAGTAAAAGATTTTGCAGAGGTGAAAGTAGGGTGATCCAGATCAAGGCAGCAAGAAAAGGAAAAAAACAAAAGCCTTTCCCATTGACAGCTTATGCATCTATGGACATATATCTTCATGAGTGTGTCTGTGTGTGTGTATGATTGTCAGCCCACCACCAGTACTTTTTAAAATACTATTTGGGATAACAGAATAATTGTCTTCCAAATAGATAAGACTATGTTTTACAATATAGCACAGAGTGCAAAATTCCAAAACTTGACCTTTGATTTCTCTTTAATTTTGTGAATTAGTCACGTAGAATTTCATTTAGCAGGGACATGAATTCCCATATAATTTTTGCTAGTAAGATACTTTTGAATTTCTTTCAAATTCTCTGGAAAACACTTTGAGCTGACTGTGTTGTGAAATGGTAGAGAATTATTTTGCATCACATTTTTGTTTTCATTGCACTGTAGCTTCTTTGGCTTCTCAAACCTCTTATTCTGGAAGAGCCCAAAGGAAATTTTCCTTAGGAATTACCTGTAATTAAATAATATGAAACCATGGAAACTGCTGATCACTGGAAAGATGATGGTACAATGGAAGGCATGACGCAACCCTTGGCTTTTCCATAATTAAGGTAAGAAAAAGAATCTCACACCCATATATGAAAATCCCACCACAACCTCTTCTTTTTTGCTTTGGGGTGGGGGGACGGAGAATCAAAAGTGATTTATTTTCCATCAGATTGAAGCACAGTAAAAAGAAAAAGAAAAAGAAAAAGAAAAAGAAAAAGAAAAAGAAAAAGAAAAAGAAAAAGAAAAAGAAAAAGAAAAAGAAAGAACAGAGAAGAAATTTTTGGCAGGCATGAAACAAAACAAAACAATCCCCACTGGTCATGAATCACAACGAAATGAGAATAGAGTTAAGTGCCAAGATAGTCATTCTAGAATGGATATGAGGAAAAATAGCAACTAAGTGAGAAAGTAAGTTGCCTAAAAAGTGGATGGGGATACATTTAACCACAGTGGTTTTAAAAGAAGAAATGAACAGCATGATTCAAAACATGATGTTAGAACCATTACACTGAAGATTGACTCAGAGTATGGACCCAAATTGCCTTTGGAGTCATTGAGACTTTGCAGAAAACTTTGAGATGCATCCTTACCCTGAATAGCATTCATGCACTTCCCGTCTTCAGAGACCAAGCAGAATTGTTGATAAATAACTGGCAGGCCAAAATATAAGGGTATTGAACAAAAAAATGCTGCTCTTTCAATCTATACTTTTCTGCATCTACTACTTAAAAAAATAGTAATCTGGTTTAATTCCAGTTTTATTGATTAAATATAGTCTTTCTCTATTTTAATGACTATGCTTTAATTACATATGTCTGCCTTTTAAAGATTCTTAAATATTTTTTGTTCTGATGATAACAGTAGATACCTATTGGCTTGTCCTGCTATTAACACTATTTCATGCCATCTTCTAAAGGGAAGCTTTCTCCAAGGATACACAGACTCATTCATAGTACTACTGTTGCCTGAAATAAAGAACCTTCACAAAGATTTGTACAGCAGGAGTGTAATTGCGTTTGTGTTTAGGGTTACATTGGGCCTTTGAGTGGCGTGTCAAAGGCCACATTCCCAAAAGTGAGTGGTGCCTGGTCAAAGAAATTAGTAAGACCAGGACCAAAACTGGACTGTGTTTAATTTAAATATAGTCTTGATTTAATTAATTAAACAGACTTAAAATGATTTGTCCCTACGTATTTGACAATTCTTCTATACTATTGAAAAAATAAGGAGTTTTGGAAACTCTATTATTAATTTGTTTCTTACATTTTGAGGCTGCCCAGCTCCAGAATAACTGAGTGATTAGTGTTAAAAACAGAAGAACAAGAAAGAGAAAAACTGAAGTGACACCAACATTCATGTAACCCCTCAATCCCTGCCACACACAGCTGACAGAACCTCAGAAGCACCCATCCTATGAAAAATAGCTAACGTTTAAAAGATTTACACAATATTATCAGGGTGGGAATTGCATATACCTTGGGGCGAAGGAATACCCCTCCAAAAGATAGGCATTGCTAGCAGAAATATGAACTATTACAGATCTCCGTGCCTTCCGTTGGGCACTTAAAACCTTACTATTTACTCAAGCCTGGTTGTCCTGAGCCCTCTCTGATTTTTTAAATTGGTTTTAAAATTTTAAATGTAATTTTAATTCTAATTCAGCCGACTTATTTAATATTTTTAAGGGTTTTTATTATTTGTTATGTCTGTGTTTTATTATGACTGTACACCGCCCTGAGTCCTTTGGGAGAAGGGCGGTATATAAATTTAAATAATAAATAATAAATAAATAAATAAATATTTAATCATGTTATGTGAAATAACAAAGGTGCTCTAGAAAACCACAAAAACTGCTTCCGTATCCTTATAAGAAAAACTGATTGTAACTATTACAGATGCCAGTTATATTGATATATTGAGACAGTTTTTCTTTAAAAACATTTTCTGAGAATATTCTAAACATACAATTTTCTATATGTTTTATCCCATAAACAAATAAAAGCCCTTTGTTTTCTTGGGTGAACATTGGCTTTCTGAGATCTGAAACTTGTGTTACCTTTTTAAAGAAGGCAAGCTCATGAGAAACATATCTGAACAGCATTTGTATATAAAACAGTTTATGCTTTTAGAAAGTGTAGTGCTACAAAATATTGAAGAGCTTTCTCTTAAGTTTATAGTCATTTGTTTTATCTTTAACTTTTATCACTCACACCCTGTCCTTCCTTTTCCTGCTTTTCCTTTCTGGTGATCAACAGTCTGATTTTATTGGTATCCCTTGTTAAGTTTTTCCATTCTGTTTTGAAGTAGCGCATTCTACTTTTGGGGTTTTGAAGGAGACTAGAAACATCACGCTCAATTTCCTGTTATTTCTATAGACAGCTCTTTGCCTTCCTGATTGTGACTCTCTTCCTCCTTGCTGCTGGCATAAGCTTCTGCCTAGCTTAGGAGCACTTAGTTGTCACCTCATTCAGTTCATGCAGCATTGACTGAAAGAATAGCCTCAGGCTTCTACTCCTCCTCCCTTCCATAACTCTACTAGTACCATGGAGAAAGAACTAGATTGCTGTGAAAGTTGCCAGAAACTGACATTGAATCCCTAATGATAGCAGGAAACAGTCTAGTTGCAATTTATGTGGCTTCTTCTGCATCTGAACTAAGTAGAGAAGTAATGAGATTAGATTTTGGATCTCTGCATTACGCTTTCATGAATTTCACCATAAAGTCTTAACACTTTTTAAAGACGAATAGACTTTTTTTGTTACATTTGCTATATTCAGGGGACACTCAAATATAGCTGGCATTGGAGCGTCGTGTGGAGCGATCCCCCCCCGCGGGGTGCCGGGAACGCTCCAGTCCAAACAGCGGGATGACTCCCCGCTGCGGAGCTGCCGGTGGAGCGATTTCCATGTGTGCTAGGAGCTGCTCGCAAATCGATGGAATGGATGGCTGGTCCCTCCGCCATCCATTCCATCCATTTGCGAGCGGGATGGAAGCAGGAAAGCAGGAAAAAATATATTATTCCTGTTTTCCCCCTCTAAAAACGTGGTGCATCTAATGGTCAGGTGCGTCCTATAGAGCAAAAAATACAGTACTTCCTTATCTTCTCAATTGAAGATTTCCAGATCATCAGTTTCCTAGTACTCTGCAACAGAAGTTTTAATGAAATTGGAATACCTTCAAGCTGCCTTTACCTATTTAAAAACTCTTCATTATGGTCATGTATTTAATGCTGTATTTCTATAACTTGCTGGTAAAGTTAGCCATTTAGTGTTCACCCTCCAAGATCACAAATAACTGAATGTCTTTGTGCCTGCTCCAAAGTCCAGCACTAGATTCATTTGATTATGAACAGGTTGTGAATTAACAGAGGTCCTATTATTCATGATTGATTGCTGGCATTGTGGTGCTATTCCTGATGTTTTAACAATACCAATGACTTTATGAATTTCAAAGGAACATCTAATTTTTCTTCCTCTGGAAAAATGCCAAGGCAAGAAAGACCATATGTCAGGTTAGGTATGACATAGTTTCTGTGTTGTGCAAACTGTTAGTAGATGGGTTGTTCTTTTGGCAGCTTAAAAAAAAACATCCGAAAACCCCTAGTAAATTATTTTTTCCCAATCAGCTAGTCCAGTATTGTCTACACTAACCAGCAAGAATTTTGCATCTTAATTTTATCTATTGACTGTTTTTTTACCATTACTTTTTTACTAAAAAATTTTCCATCACCCTTGTAGCTTTCTTGGGTGTCTCTGGTTATTAATCTTCATAAAATAAATTTCTTCATGATATAACTCTTGCAATTTAATTGAGAATACACACACAAATGTACATACACACATATACATATAAAAACTATTCATATATATCCATTGACAATTTCATAATTAAAGTACACATACATATAAATAAAAGCAAAATATTTTCTTTTTTATCACATGGAAATATAAAGATAAAAAAGATTTTTAAAAATTGACCCAGGGATATTATCAATATTTCATATAAGGTCTTTTGATATTTTACAAATTTTCTTGAATCTTGTATATCAAAACTACCATTTTATCCTTGTGAGCAAATGCATGCTGATACGTTTTGATTTTTGTTTTATTTGAAATTCAGCTATAAACTAGGAAAGCATTGATGCTTCTGATCCTCTTCCTTAACTTGATCAAAACTGAATTGACTTTTCCCAAAGTTAAATTGTGATGGAAAAATTTATGAGACGTTTTTTAGTAACAATTTGGTGGATGTGTATAGAACTCTTTCTGAATATTACAGTATGCAGTATAATATCAGAGTTCCTTGTAATATATATAATAGGTGCCTCCAACTGGCTGGCTGGCATAACAGCGGATTTAAGACAACCTTCTAAAGGGCACCAGGATAGTTTTATATGTTGCGTTGGGTTACTTTTTTCTTGTTGTTGAATTATCTGCTTAGTCAGAGGCAGTTCCTGATTAATTTTACCTGTAGCATGAAATTCGAAAGCTTGGAATATGTCTGAAATGGGAAAAAAGGAATAATTTATATTTAATTGGTCTAAACCTACCTTTCCTAGGTCAATAAGAAGAGGAAAAGCAGCAGCATTAATCAAGATAAAATTATCAGCTGATTAATCAGTGTTCTAATTACTGCATAGTTCTTTTCCTTTTCAATTTTAATTACTAAGCTTCATTGCCTTTTCCATATGGCCATCCTGCTTTCTCCGTGCACTTTCCACCTCCTTTCTCCTGGTGAGATCATTAATATAAAAAATGTACATTTAAAACACTACTGAAAGCATAAAGGATCGGTAGTGCTTTTTTAAATACGCAGCCAATGATTCTAAATATAAGAGAAGCTTGCTAAATATATTAAGATTTCCTTAGAAACAAAGCTGAAAAATGTGCTTTTGATGGTCAAGACAGCATTTTATTCTTAACAGTGGGCTTATTCCACAACCATCTGGACATAAGACAAACATGAGGGAAAAAACTGTCCTCAGAACAATATATGGTAAGTCAGAATCGGAGTCTATACAAAAGCTATACTACGGGTTCCCTGGTATTCTCTGAGCTTGGTTGTTTTCTTGCAGACATTTCATTATTCTATACTCTTCTTTGACTCCAAGTGGTAATGAAGATCGCTTGAAAAATAGCAAGACAGATTTTAGCACAGCTTTAACCTGATCAGTAACCAAATGCCAGAGACTAATACTATATTCTGTATTGAGGCAGATTTTTTTCCACATTCCTTATAAACCCAAGCCATGTGGTTATGCTCATCGTTATTAAAAAAACTCCTTGATCTTCAACAATATAGCAGCTACTAGCTCTGTCAGGATTAGATGAATTGATAGGCCATACATATCATATTGGGTCAGTTTGGCTTCTTTGGGTAGGTGCACCCTACTACCGTTAAACTGCCTGCTTGATTCTAGACATACAATTATAAGGAAAGGTGGTTTTGCAGCGGAAGAAGAGCATTTTAATAGTTTCCAGTTGGAATTGTTTAAAAGATTATGGGAAGAGGGGAGGGGGAAGCAGTTTTCAGTTACCAACAAAGAAGAGTCCTGATGGCATGTGAAAAGGGTGTCCCATAATAAGGATGCTACATCAACCAAGAAGTTTCTAACATTTGTTGCCAGGCTCTTCCCATCATATGGTATCAGAACTTTAAACAGGGAATCTTAAAATAATAATAACAATAGCAATATATATACAATTTCATATGGGAAAGTACAATTCTAGAGGTTACCTAGTTTCTTAGTCTTTTTGAATGTTAATGATCAAAGCAAAATGTTGAGCTTCATTCAAATGTTACTTTCAAATTTATTTATTTTATTAGGCAATATTTTATTACATTTTTATACCGCCCTTCTCCTCACGGACTCAGGGCGGTGTACAGTAAATTAATGGGGAAACCTTTCCAACTGAAGGGCCAGAATGCCTTCTGGGAGTGCATGTCATCATTTTTCATGGGAAGAACCTTTGCCTAAAACTGTCTCATTTGTCAAATATCTCAGACAAGCCACTTTCTTGTTCACATGAAGATAAAGAAAGGGAGGGTGGGGAAAACACATTCAGACTTACAAGATTCTGTCATTATAGCTGTTACAATAATAACCAGACCTATTGTATAT
>JANHFO010004081.1:494585-508759 GCA_032468095.1 Pareas carinatus
AGAAAGGGTCCGCAATTTGGGTGTCCTCCTGGATGCACGGCTGTCCTTAATAGATCATGTGGCAGCCATCACCAGGGTTGCCTTTTACCAGATTCGCCTCGTCTGCCAATTGTGCGCCTTTCTAGATCACGATGCCATGAGGACGGTCACTCAAGCACTCATCACGGCCCATCTGGACTACTGTAATGCTCTCTACATGGGGCTCCCCTTTGGGCGCATCCGGAAGCTCCAGTTGGTGCAGAATGTGGTCCTGTAGGTAACTAGGTTCTATACCACGGAGCGCTTTAAAGGTGGTAATCAGAACCTTGAAACGCCACCCAGAAGACCACCGGCAGCCTGTGCAACTCGTGCAGGAAAGGAGTCACATGGGAGCGCCCCCTCACTCCCATAATTCCCTGCGCGGCTGCATTCTGGACTACCTGGAGTCTCCGGGTGCGTACCAAGGGGAGCCCCATGTAGAGAGCATTATAGTAGTCCAAGCGAGAAATGACTAAGGCTTGAGTGACCATCCGCAAGGAGTCCTGATCTAGAAAGGGCTGCAACTGGCAGATCACTCCAACCTGATAAAAGGCCCTCCTGGCAACGGCTGCCATATGGTCCTCCAAAGACAGCTGTACATCTAGGAGAATGCCCAGATTGCAGACCCTTTCTATGGGGGCAAATGTTTCACCCCCAATAGTCAGCGATGGAGTCAACTGACTATATCAAGATGCCGTTAGCCATAGCCACTTAGTCTTGGAGGGGTTGAGCTTGAGTCTGTTCCTCCCCATCCAGATCCGCACAGCTTCAAGGCACTGGGATATCACTTCGACAGGTACCATTGGGATGTCCTGGGGTGGAGATGTACTGCCCTGGGGTGGAGATGTATAGCTGAGTGTCATCAGCATACTGATCGTACTTCACCCCAAAATCACAGATGATCTCACCCAGCGGCTTCACATAAATGTTGAACAAGAGGGGCGAGAGGACCAACCCTTAATGAACTTTTTCTGATTTTAAAAATTTATTTATAGATAAGAGATGAAAATTGGGTAAAAGAGATCATTTATTCTAAGTTAAATTATACTTGATGTGATGAAGGGAATTATTATGTTATATGTTTATTTTCTTTTTTACTATATTTTTATATTTTTGTTTTTTTCTTCTTATATTTTATTTTTATAAATATATTTGTATAAAGGTCCCCAACCTTTCTAACTTCACAGTTAGAAAGCCATAGCGGTGTGGGGGGGAGGGAATGGTTAGGATTTCTGCGCATGTGCTAGTGAAACTTTGTGTGCTCATCACTGCTTGGATGGCCCAGGTCCTAGTGTGGCCAGACACTGGGCTACAGTCCGGGGGTTGGGAACCCCTGATATAAATGGTTTGCTTTATGGTAACCCAACAGACAATTTGCATGTTGGCATAATCATAATTAGCTATTAATCTTTCTTCTTTTCGGTATTCTTAGAAACATTGTGACTCTTTTCAATCACAGAAAAATCATGACTTGTTAAAAAAACATTAAAAGGGAAATACATAAATATATAAAAAGGATGCTATAGGCAAAGGAAATCAAAACAAACAAAATGAGAAGCCTAGCTTTTACACACTGTGCATTCAGAACAAGCTTTTTGGAACCAGATTTAAAATATATATATTTTACTGCAGACTATGATTATCTTGAAAAAAAATTCAAATGCTGTTTATATCTAGAAATATGAAAATAGTGCAATCCATGGCGTTCCCTGTAGCAGACTATAAATTGGAAGTTGAACTTTGAAGAAGCAGGATAGGAAAATATTGAAGATTTTGCAACTTTAATGTTGAAGAAGACACCTGAGAATACTAGACAGCCATAAAGACATACAGAATACAGAATTACAAAGTTGTAAGGGACAAAATGTA
The DNA here is from genome assembly GCA_032468095.1 of Pareas carinatus. Classification (NCBI taxonomy): domain Eukaryota; kingdom Metazoa; phylum Chordata; class Lepidosauria; order Squamata; family Pareidae; genus Pareas; species Pareas carinatus. Next base: position 496,473 of record JANHFO010004081.1, read on the forward strand.
TATGAAATAAAACAAACTGAACTTCTTGTGTGAGACATAAATGATCACGCTCAAATTATCCTACTGAGGAGACATTATATGAAGACATAGCTCTCTGGAGAAGACTTTAAAGTTGGGAAAGATGAAAGGGGAGTAAAGAGGGCAATTGGCAGCAAAGTAGATAGATTCAGTTACAATGGTGATGCATGTACTAATGGCTGAAGGACAGATTAATAACAAATCATCATGGAGTTGTGACTGCTAAGAGTCAATGCCAACTTGATGGTAGATAATCAATCAATGCAAACACACCTATCATCCACTGATATTCTCCTTTACAGTATATAAATGTTTCCTTGATAAAAAGTTAGATTTTTCCAGCCCTTCCAATAATTATAGCAATGCTTCAAATATAATGGCAATTTATTCTATAATAAGGATGCTGCCATAGCAAAAACAATACTTTAATAAATGCAAAGATAGAATATGCACTGAATAAATCAATACTTCACTGTGCAGAGGGTCCTAAAATTCTCCTTATTCTTTTGTCTCAGTCCACCACAATACTATGCTCACCAACTATGTTCAAGGTTACGAGATATTTACAGGTAGACTTTGCTTAATGACCATTCATTCAGTGGCCATTCAAAGTTGTGATGGTGTTGGTTAATCGAAAGAACTTATGACCAGTCCCCAAAGTTATGGCCACTGTAGTATTTCTTTGGACACATAATCAAAATTCAGGCACTAGAAATTGTAACAGCAGATTGCATGCATTCTACCAAAAGGAGTACAAGCCATTTGATTTCATAACACAGTTCTCAAAGGATGATTACTTCCAATAGACCTAATAAACATTGAGTTTGGTTTTTGTAATGAAATGTGTGGATGAGCTTGGGGAAGGAAGAATGCTGCCTAGGAACCAATTTAAAAAAAACCCAGGGAGGAACACCCAGGAGCTTAATGGTCAGAGAAAGAAATCCCAATGAATCAGGTAATTAAGAGTAGCAGCAGGAAATTTTTATTTTCAGATTTGCAAGATTCTGTGAAAGTGGTCTTACATAGAATTAGTATTATTATTAATTATAGAATTAATTAAAATAGAATTAGTGCATCTACTTAGATCTCCTGTCTGGTTTATTTGGGGTAATTCATGAACACAAATTTCTTAAAGTTTCTGGTGCCACTGAATTTGTATGGTTTTTGCTGCTAAAAATGAAGTCATCTGCATTGTGCTGACAAACCAAGTTACTCTGGTTCTTTATCTATTATACTTAGCATTGCTGTATACAAAATATTATCTAACTGAAACTCTGCCATATCCATAGGGCACACAAACACATTGCTAGGGTGGGCAGATTAGCACATTCACATATGAGAGCTTGACAGCTCACTTATCAACCAGCCTAATGCTTCTTCTCACTGTCATTAACAAGTTCCACAATCTCTATGTAGCCTAGAAGAATCTATAAGTAGTAGTAGTAGTAGTAGTAGTTGTTGTTGTTGTTGTTTTTAAAAAAATGTTTTATCAGCCTAGTAACAGCCAAGCCAGTCAAAGTGTATTCTTCTTTGTACTCTAGGAAAATCATAAATAGAGAAGAAAGTTTTGACTTCTTCCTGCTGCATTTGACCACTACTAGTCATTATAACGTGCTTTTTCTTATCCTGGAATAGGACTATCTCGGTGAATACATTTTCATGGGTTAGAGTTAAAAATGTAAGTATGGCAGACTCAACCATATAGTTGAAACTCCAACATTTTTATGTACATATAGCATGAGCTAGAAACAAATGGCTCAAAACACATTTACAAGTAAACTTGGTAAGCAGATTGTCAAGTATTTGTTTATCTTTGAGGGTTCTATTTTAACATTGCATAGATGTGAATGTTTCCAATAACCAGGGTTAAGATACTTTTTTCTATGTGTATATATTGCAAACCGCATAATATGAAATACTTTTACTCCCCCCTTCCCACACACAGACACACCTGATTTGTTTGGTTTTATTTTCGGTTGTACTAAAAAAGTTTCTGTACAGTTATTTTCTTTTAAAAAAATGCAATTGACGTACTAGTTCCTTATTACCTGAGCTTGAACCTTTTCTAAGCAAAACTTAGAAAAATGCTTCCATTGGCATGGGGCTGGTATTTAACTAGTTACTAAAATGATAAAAGCTTGAGTTTAGCTTCTCTGAAATCTCACTGACGGTTCGAGGATGCGAATGTGTGTGTGTGAGACAGAGAGAGGGAGGGGGGTGAGGGAGAGAGAGAGAGGGAGGGAGAGATGAATCTGATGAACAACAAAGACTCTTCTATCACAGTATCATCCCAAGTTATGCTATGCCATTGGGATGGCGAAGAACCGAATAAGAATTGCTTAAGTAAGCAGAGTAGTCGTCTGCTAAACACAGCAGCGTCCGTCTATTTGCTGACCACAAGAACCTTTTTGGCAAAAGCTGCATCCATCAAACAGGCCACTACGGGCCACTAGCCGCGAGGCAGCCAAACTTCTCATTGGAATAATTCTTTGCAGATGCCAGGAACCGGAAGTTTCAAGAAGGGAGAAAATGAAAGCCATTCACTCTTCCGATGACACAGACCTTTGATACCCACCTCGGCGTTTGGGCAGAGAGAGGCAAGGTCAGGAAGGCACATAAAGATTGGTGATTAGAGAAATACTATATCACCAAAGTGTGGCGAGCTATTGAAAGAGAACGATCCTTTTATGATTGTGTGGCTCAGGCTTCCCAGGAGCTATTTGTATTAGATATTGAGTTAAGCATAACTGATTTAGCCCTGGCATTCCAGAAAACATTTTGATGCAAGCTACTGCAGGAAAGTAAACACAAAGAGAAAGAGGAAACAAGACTGATCCCAAACAGATAAAAAAAAGTAATTTAATTTTCTGAAGCCATGCATGTTTAAGCATATTGAGACAAAGGAATTTTTATAAGATACTCTAAACTTTGGAGTTTAAAAAAATCCTGTTTTGTTACTGACAGCAACAAGAAAATGCTGGTTTGCAATATTTTTCATACATAGATGTTTTGTGTTATTGTATGTAGTGTGTGTGTATGTATGTGTCTGTGTACATAAAAAAGATATTTGTCTTTATTTCTGGGTACTAGAGAATCTATTCAACTAGATCATAGGAGTAGAAAGTGTCTTTTCATGGATTATTCATTTAATAAATTTTACAGACCCAGAATCTTCTGTATCACTTCCTCCATATAGAACCAGAACTTCTAATTAGATCAAACCTAGAACGTATTTTTCGATTGTCACACCCATACTCCCAAGATTAGAATATCTTCCCTCTTACTACTATTTCAAAAAAGTACTAAATAAAAACCTTTCAAAGCAGGATGCCAAATAGTGAAGAGAATGATTAGGAAAGCTACCAAATTTTTAGTAGTGACTTCTGATGAATTGCTGTATCTTTGTTCCACTGTGTGTTGTAAACCATCTAGTTGTCCTGTGAGCTAGCATGCTGTCTGGAAAAAGAAATAAATCAACAATGGAGCATAGCAGGAGAGTACAATCTGGCCAGAACTGAATGCTTAAGGAGAAAATCTATAATTTCCTAGAAAAATGACACTGTGAAAAACAATAAGAACTAATAAAGTCAAGGGAAGTGTTTTTCTTGAGCACAAACAAAGCCTAAAATTTAAGAATTCAATAGTTTTTGCTGTTGATGATAATTCGATTATTACAACTATTTATATTATTAGAGTAATTTATCTTATATTTTTAGGGTGATTATTAACATTATGTTTAAATGTTTTAACCTAATCTCAAGTTAAATCATTTTATTATTATATTCATGGTTTGCTCATTGTCATTCTCTTAATAATTCCAAAAGTTCAGCATCTTCCCATTTAATTCCTTTTGTAAGGAGGTTACTAGAAATTTATGGCAGTTGTAATCCTTGATTTAGTTTAGAAAGATATACATTGAAAATATAAAAAATCATCTTAAGAATTCCATTTCATCAAAGTCTACTGTTTTTTTAGATGATATATCTAATGAGATATAATCAAGAAACCAAAACCCATTCTCTTTCTCTTTCTTTTTAGTCTACCTTTCATAAGTTATTCTGGTTCCTTTTAGAAGCAAAATCATCCTTAACTAAAAAGGGAGTTCTGTTTTTATCTTGTCTACACAGATTCTTTTTCTTCAGTTCACTGTTCTTTGGCTTCACTGTTTCTCAATTCCTACTTTCACTACCTTTCCATTTTTCAACTCCCATGCACATGCCCCTGGAAATGGTTACAATGTTTTGAGTTTTGTAATTGAATCAGTGTTCTTGATTAACACATTCAGTGGAAAAGAAGTAGAGATAAGAAAATATTTTTCTTGGGTAAAAATGTATTGGCACTAGGATGCCCATCTAAGGATATAATGATGTCTGAATATCATAAACTCGGTGAATAAATACTGGAGGATAAAGAAGCCTAATTCTCAGTAAACATTAACTGGACAACTGGATCAAGAGAATCTTCAACAAGAAAACCAATAAAGTTCAAATCACACATGCAAAAGAAAAGTGGTGGATTAAAAGCAGTGGATTCATCTTCCCATGAATCTATGGGTGCCCCATTATACATAAGGTCAGCATACCTTCATACAATTTTAGTGTTTCAAAGGGACTCCAACTTACAACATTGCCAAAGAATTCCCCTCATAAAACTTGAATATTTCATAGAACAGAGTGAATATTCTAACTACTTTTTCTGTCTTTTGAGTTTTCATATTTGCCACAATAATCTGGCTGTCAGGACTTCAGATTCTAAACACATCACTCTTGTATTCTTCAGTCTGAATCTGACTAAATATTAAACTTGGGGGGAGGTAATAAATGCAAATACACTGTGCTGCAAACTGCTGTAATAATCATTAGGAATATTACATGTGATTGAAAAAAGAGTTTTGCTAGAAAATAATTTAAAAAATTAGCTTCATTTATTCATTAACTTCATCTATGAATATTTTTGTATTATTAGCATTCACACTATTGCCAATTTCCAAATTGTCTTGTCAAAGCATATTTTAAAAGTAAAATTATCATGTTAGTATCATCTTTCTTCTAAGCTGACACATGACTGTGATCATTCTTCAATATGGATCCTTTAAAAAAACTCATCTATATAAGTACATATCAGTGCTTATGTCAAAACTCAGCAAACTTTCACATTTTCACCTATGTATTATTTGAAAATAATCAGTCTCAGGGAGAAGAAGAAAACATTGAAACTGCTTTGAATTAAACTATAGTTCCTTGAACTATTTTTTTGTCTGTAAACAAAGAAAATATTTCAGTTTTTTTTCATATATTCATCTCTTCATTTCATTCTGATATGATTGCCATATTCTCCCTACAGTGTCCTTGAATGGCTCAAAATTGTGCAAAATTGCAATTGTGCAAAATTGTTTCCAAGAAGCATTGCAATTAAATATAATTAGCTGCTTCTCAAGGTATGCTCTTTGAAATTTAGAGTGGCTTCTAATTCCACTCAGAATCAAAAAGTAAAATAGCTATTTGAAAGTTTCAATTCCACTCTGTGGAAATTGGAAACTTATTCCATATTCACATACATAAATATATTCACATTAAATATATTCACATTAAACCATGGTAGTTTAGGTGTCCTGTACAATTAGTTAAGATGTCTGTTTATCTAATTGCCCATCATTCCTACTATTGCTCCCTCTTGTGGCTAAATCAAATCAATATCTTTAGATAACAGCCTGTTTCAAGGCTATAATTTAATTATTATTGATGTGTTTAGACTTGCAGGCATATACAATAAGAAGTTCCACTGTTTTACAGTAAAAATATATTAACAATTTATTTTTGTTTGGCAACAATCTCAATCAACCGGCTGATAGCACAATAAAACACCTTATCTGCCATCTTATATCCAGGGTGTAAGCAAATTTCTTGGAATGTCAACTCACTTTAGCTCCAATCAGTGTAACCAATGGAAAGAGATTATGGGTCATAGACCAAAATACATGGATATATAATCAGAAAAAAACCTTTAAAAATGGAATCAAAACTTACTTTAAAGCTATATTCAGTTGATAGAAGTTCTTTTACAGTACTTTTAGAAAGGACTGAAAAACAGCTGATGTGGTTCCCATCTCCAAAAAAGTGAGACGAAATGGATCCAGGAACCTACAGACCAATCAATCTGATAGCAATATCTGGGAAGTTTTTGAAAAAGATTATCTGCGAACACCTAGAAACAAGCAAAGCTATTACAAGAAGTCAACATGAGTTTGTCAAACCAGATCATGCCAGACAAACTTTATTGCATTCTTTGACAAAAGAACTAAATTAACTGACCAGCAAAATGCTATGGACATACTTGGACTTCAGTATTTTTGGTAAGACAGAAAAATGTGGGAAAGATAGCATCACCACCAGGTGACTGCCTGACCAACCACACACAAAGTGTAGTTTTCAATGGAACTAATCTATATGAAGGGAAGTATGCAGTGGGGTACCCCATGGTTCTGTCTTCAGCCCAGTACTCTTCAACATCTCCATAAATAATTTAGATGGTGGGATAAAAGAGGAGCTCATCAAATTTGCAGACAAAGCTAAACTGGGGTAGTGATGGAATAATTAACACTTTAGAAGATAGGCTCAAGATCCAAAAGGATCTTGACAGACTTGAACACTGGAGTCTATTCATCAAAATGCAATTCAGTGGTGAGAAAAGTAAACTTTTACACTTAGGCAAGAAAAACAGTAACGGAGATGGATTTAAGAGTCCTAGTGGACAACCACTTAAATATGAGCCAGCACTCTGCTATGGCTGCCAAAAAAAATCCAATGAGGGATAGTATCAAGATCAGTGTGAAGTGCCACTTTACACTGTCTTGGTAAGACCACACTTGAAATATTGTATCCAGTGTTGGTCACCAAGATGCAAAAAAAGATGTTGAGACTCTAGAAAGTGTGCAGAGAAGAACAACAAATATGATTAAAATAAACAAGTAACAGTTGAAGCAACTGGTCATGTCTAGTCTAATGGAGAAAAAGAGTAGGGATAACATGATAGCAGTCTTCCAATATTTAAGGGGCTGTCACAGAGAAGAGGAGCTTAACCTATTCTTCAAAGCACTTGAGGGCAGGACAAAAAGTAACAGATGGAAACCTATAAAGGAGAAATCCAACCTAGAACTAAGAACAGATTTACAGTGAGAATAATTAATTGGTAGAACGGTTTGCCTCTATAAACTGTGGGTGCTTCATCACTGGATGAAGCTGGATGAAGTTTTAATGAAGAAATAATTGGGAAGCCATTTTTCCAGAATAATATAGAATATCCTGCTTGAGCAGGAGTTAGACTAGAAAACCCCTAAGGTCCCTTCAAAATATGTTATTTTGTTATATATTTGCACTCTTTTGTTTTGGCTCACTATGTTTCAATTTACTCTCCCCTAAATCATTTCACATTTTCTATCAGTGTGTAAATAGCAACAATGACAACAGCAAAAGTACCTGATATGAGATTCTGGTGAATGCTATGAAATGTTTTCTGATAGATTTAATTTGTTTAAATTGAACCTTTAACTGATTAACATCCATACCCTTTTTGGATTATCCCTGAATTGTACTGAACATGTTCTAGCCAAAATACATAAACATAAAGTGGCAGACATCTCTAAGGGGTATTTGAGATGCTTGTAGTATTTACTACATGATATATACTTCCTTCCTTGACACAGTTTTGTCAGATTACAGTAATTTTCATTAGGGCAGGCAGTGGCTCTTGTAGGACATTGCGCTACAAATGGAATAGAAACAGTTGAAGCCCTGCCCCTTTCATTTCTTAGGAAAATGCTGCTTTACTTGGGTCCAGGCACAATCTGGTAGCAGTGATTGTGGGGAGCCTAATTGCTTATTCCTTGGAGGTCACTTCTAGAATAAATGTTAGTCTAATTAATACGTTCAAGCTTTTCTTTGACACACTGAAACATATTTCAGGACTGAAATTAACATCTGTCTGTGAAAAAGAGTTTCCATATATACACTTTGTGATCAGTTCTTTTTCTAGACTTCTGTTTTGCTCATAATTTCCTTATCTCATCTTTTCTGGTTTACTTTTTTTTCTATAATTATCTATTGGTTTAAATTCAGCTTTGCTAACTTCCCTATTTTCTTCTGAAAGTTTCTTCCTCTCATCATGTTAGTTTTTCATTTGCTATTGTACAATACTTTATTGTGGATATGATAATCAATATATAATTCATTTAGTAACAGTTCAAAGTTACAATGGCACTGTAGTATAATGAACATTTTATCACTATCTATAGAAAGGTTATATATAATCACTGCCAATGCCAGCATTCTCTACTAAATATTTTACAAATGTAACATGATAGTCTAATTCATTCTTTTATTGAATCTCATAATAGTCACTTGTAGGATATATTTTTTATGGAAAATGATACAAATATTGATCTATTAATTTTGTATCTGCCACTTATGTTGCTATGACATAAAATATTACCAGATCCAACTTTCCTGCTATTTTTAATCATAATTGCAACAGTAGCAGAAGAATAACAGAATAACAGAATTGAAAGGTCCTCTAATTCAACCCATTGCTCAAGTAAGAAATCCTGTACCATTTCTTACAAATAAATATTTGTCCAAACTTTTTTAAAACCTCCAGTGTTGTAGCACTAATAAAAATATGGTGAAAATAATATAAATAGCTGTAGAAAATACATGGCATAACTGCCATTTGTCACTTCAAGATGTTTTTTTCCTTTGAAGATAATGTTTTATTTACAGTAAAACAAGAAGATATTCCATTATCTTCTCCTGTTTGAAATCCTCACTCCTTGTGTCAAGATCAAGGGAGTTATTCCCAACAGATATAGTCCAGAATACAATCTAAGAACAAATAACTGTCAAAATAATGGGTAGAAAAACTTCCTCCCTCCCTCCCTATGTTAAAGAAACCGTGGAGTTCAGATCTTCCTTATCATTCACCTCTAGAAAAGTTTTAATACAAACAGGTTTCATGTCCAAGCTCTGAAATGGCTCAATGAAGAACTGAAATAATCCAGCCCTTGGCCTATCTTGCCCTTTGAACACCTTGGGGCAACTTCCCACTCTTGAACTTTTATCTCATTAAAGAGAGTCAATTAATCAAGGGAAGGGCAAGAATTAACAGCCACTGGACCTTCCAGGCTCTTTGGTTTTTAACTATTATCCTTGGCAAACAAAACTTCCATTTCACAAAAGCCGAAGTAGCTGCTCACTTCTTGGCCCAGGAATGTAACTCTCCTATTTAAGACACCCAGATCCTGTGCTGAAAACTAAGGTGGGCTGAAGAAAAGGGTCATCATTTCATCTGCTGTTCTTGAGTCTGATGTAGTGCTGTTTTCACTTGCAAAATAGGAAAGTGCAAACTTTAATTTATTGCACTACCAGCAATTCAAGATGTTTTGCTTGGATGCTGAACTTGTAATTGGTCACTGGCTTTCCAGCTGCTCTTGCTTTTGTTGGCTGGTACCTTCACATTGCCTGATTTTCATTCTGTAAATTTGCATTTAAGAACAATTTAATGACACTTTAATTTTGTCTGGAATACTTAAGAGTGGAGCATCCCTTTCTCTTTATGGCTACTACAGCTTCTGAACTTGCCTTTTTTTAAAGGCCATTTGGAAAAGGCCACCTCCTCTCTCTTTCAGACACACAAACACTTTCTTTGGATTAGTTTGATTCTTTTTTTATTTTTGTCTGCCACAAGTTTTTTAGCACGGCATGCCTGAGTAGTGGGGTCACTCCAGTAGCACAGCAGTAGTCTCTTCCATTGCCAAGTGAGATGCTTGCATTTATAGTGGGCTGCGGAGTCCCAGACTATGACTGAATTTGATTCTTTTGGAAAAAGACTCTGCCTGCTCTTACAGCAACACCTGCTGGACATACAGGATGCTGTGCCTGGACTTGTCCACTCAGAAACAACAAAAGAAAAACCAGATTATGCCTCCCAGAATTAACATTGTTTTAGATGGATACTAAAATCCTCTCCCTTCAGAAGAAAGTTTTCTGCCTGTTCAAGCTCAAATTGATCAATTTACATTCCTGTAAATAACCCAGTTTCTCATGAATGTATAACAAGCTCAGTATTATCCTCTTTTTAATCACCCTTTTAAAAAATTGCTCACAAAACCCTTTTTATTCTATTGTAAGTTGTTTTAGTTCTTATCAGCAGTAACTTACTCAGGTGTCTCTCTACGATCAGTCCTATTAGGACCTGCAACACAAATAGAATTCATGTTCATTTGCCACAGTGAACCTTTTTTAATCTCAATTTCTTTACCTCATCACTGTCCTCTCTTTCTTATAATATCAAGCTTTGACTAATAGCCAGCAAAATTTAACAACCTCAAAGGAACAGTTTGATTTGATTAAATTTGCTCCTAGTAGGATGAAGGCTTCAGCCACGTTTCCAACCAATATTTCTGAGATTTCTGTAAATATATATGCAATATATATGCAAATATATACCTCAAAGGTATGGAGCATACTACCGATAGCTTAATAATGAGTCCAGATCACTGTTTCTTTAACTCAGCTATTTTAAGAAGGATATATTTCAACATGCTGACTGAAGAATCCCTGGATCTGAAAGTCTATACATTTTAAAGTTGCTGAGATTGAGAAACACTTATTTTATGTACATCATTATACCATTTAAAAAGAAGAGGCAATGGGATAATAAGAACCATCTTTAGTTTTCTAATCTGCCTTTGAAGATACCTGATCCATTGATTGAAACACATAACCCATACAGACATTTCATGATGCTACATTTGGCAGGAAGAGCTTAGGATTTAAATATACCTTAATGCATGCTCCATATTTTAACGTATAAATTTGCCAAGTCTGAATAGTTTTGATGAAAATAAGAATAAAATATTTAGAAAGATTGCTCAGTTATCTACTTTATTGCAAAGTACATGGAGTGGTAAAAATATTTGGATTTCATCCTTGCCTACCTTCTGCTTTGTATACAAAGTTGTTTTTCTGTTCTAACAAGATAAATATCAGATTTCAGAACTGATATTTTATGAAAAAAATGCAATGGAAGCAGTGAACAGTTCATAAAAACAAAAAAAAGCCTTTTTATCGACAAAAGTAATGATTTTATGGATAAACAGGGAAGAATAATTTCCTATTCTTACCATGTACATGATAACATTGAAAGATCTCTGTGAACTGCTATGACTAACAGATAAACGATACACAAGAAACGATGGAGTCATATTTCCTTCTTTAAAATAGGCTAAATTTTAGAAAAACAGATTCAGGGATTTAATTTATACAACCCAACTAGTTTGTGTGGAAAAATAGGCAGGGTGGATCATCTATATTGATGTCTGGCATGCACTGAAGCAGCTATTACTTAAAGCACATGACCAATTCACAGCATGGTCATAAATCATATGGTGTTCAAAGCAGCCAAGCCATTTCCAACACTTTCGAGTTCACCAATGAAAGATGCACAGAACCTTTACATCTGCTCAGTATTCCTCATTGTTGCCATTCCATGAAATGAAGGGTCTGATAGAATTTGGGCCTCAGAAAGAAGTGAAGAATTGTTTGGAAGTTTCCTAGTTGTTCAAGAAGCATTTTACAAATAAAATAATTTAAATCACCTCTGAATTGGACTCCTGTTTTCAATCTGAGGGGTAAAACTGTCATCTATTTGTCAGATTTTCATTCTTTTTGCTAGCCTTGAAAAAGTGACCATGTTTTTAAGCAAGGAAAGATCTTTGCCTGCAACTGTCCTTAAAACTGCAGTTAAATAACATGAGTTTAGGAAAGTAATATATCATTTTCTTAAAGAAACTTTCTCGGATTATGCTTTTAGTGTATTTTGAGATCTCTTTGATTTGAATAAATGCTACCATTCCTGCTTTGGAAAAGGTAAATGGTTTAGTTTCAGGATAAAAATATTATTCACATACTCTTGTCTAGCTTTCACCTTGGAGTTTGGAGAGGCCATGGCATAGGTGCTCCGGAAAAGGGAACAATATGGCCCAGTTGGTTTATCAGATTTCGGAGTAGTTTCAAATGTGTGTTGAATTATAGGAACAGAAATGTGGGGTAGTGTTGTATGGTTTTAATTGTTGTTACATTTTTTTGTATCATTTGGATATTTTTAATTGTTTGTGAGTCATCTGGAGTCATATATTTGGATGACTTTATAGACTTGTATTATAAATAAAATAAAATAAAATAAAATAAAATAAAATAAAATAAAATAAAATAAAA
>JANHFO010004081.1:508859-519819 GCA_032468095.1 Pareas carinatus
AAATCTTTTATTATATTCAAACTTAATCATATTCAAATTCATACACATTCAAACCATTACCTATTATCTCCCTTCAATAATTCCAGTATCTTCACACATTACATGAGGCAACTTTTTCTACCACTTGATATTATAAACCAGTCAAACATCTATCTAAAATACCTTATTACTATAGCTAACTATACTAAACCCGTAGCGTAGCACGGGTTACCAAGAGCTAGTTCTGTATAAAACAAGTCAGCAGGTAGTACCTTTATTAAATGAGAAATTCTTGAAGAACTATTTGGGCAATTTAGTCCAACAACTCAGTGAAGTCTCCTACAGTGGTATACTGGACTCACAACGGGCAACTTTGTCATATACAAAACTCAGCTTTTAGACATTTCTGCTATCAAAACAAGCAGGTAGAACTTCTTCTAAGCTGTTCCAAGGATTGGCCCCATCTTTTCACTAGACGCAAAACAATTTGACAGTTCATGGGATTGAGTTATGTACTTCAACTGCTTTGAAAAGGCCATCCAATTCAACAGTTAGTTGGCAGGGCTGAGTAGTCAATGAGAAGGACTGGAATTGGAAATAAAGGAATGCATCCAAAGATTTGTTCCCCACCTTATTTATGAGCTGTTAGCACTGCTTTGCATGTGTAATGAGATGTTCAAAAAAACCTGCAGTTAAGTTGGATGGACTCAGTTGGACTTTACAGCAAGCTGAACAAAAGCCTAATTACCACCACTGTGTTTTTGCACCCAGGGGAGAAATATTACAGGCTCAAGGAGTTGCTATGGGAGCAGGAGCAGTTATGCTCTAAGTGCCACAGTGAATGCAAGGCCACGCCGGCACTCCCCTTCTTCAAGCAAATTTTTCTTTGTATTTTTCCATTTGCTGTAAATGGGGAAAGGTGCTTCGCTCTGCTTTAGCGGGGAATGGTAGCTGATGTTTGCAAATGGCCCCTTGCTGTGGATACCCAGAGAATTATTTTAATCTAAACCGGGTAAATTTTTAAAAGATCTTACATTCTTTTCATTCCCTGTGTCAGTAGTTGGAAGGTTGTGCAGAGGCTAGACTTCAAATTTCACAAAGCAACTATACAGCTTGCCTTCCCTTGCAGTTCAGTTGAAAATGTTTGCATGAAGTTGAACAGAGTTACTTCCTTTCTGCGGCTGCTTGATAACTAACATCTAACCTTACGAAAGTGCTGAAGGATGACAAATATAGCAGCTGAACAGCAGGGGTGTGAAAAATGAACTGCAGCTCTCACTGTTTTTCAACATTAGCCATGCAGAGGACAGGACTCCTATGAGGTGTAATCCAGCAACATCTGGCAGGTCAGAGGTTACCTATCCCTCAGACTCAAAAGCATATTCTCTAATGACCTCTCATCATAAGAGAAAACAGTCCTCTGGAAAATAAAAATAGACTATTTGAGAATCTCAGGTTATCTTTCTTGTTATGCTTTTTTTTTTTTTGCTGGATCATAAAGTTTGGTGGAGATGCAAAAGCCTCAGCCTTATAAGGATACAAACTGTGAATGTGTAGAAGAAAAAGAGAAGAGATAGAGTAAGAAACCACAATGTGTAAGATTTCAACTATTTAGATGGCAGCCAGGAAACACGGCGATTTTAATCTTAAAACCAGAGAGAAAATGATGCATTTGGAAATAGAAGAGGCAGCACTATTGGTAATGAAAAAACAACAGCCATGGGATCTGAAGGAAGCCTGGAACATATGAGTCGGTGGAAGGCTTGAAAAATTATGTCATTCAAAGAAGCCTTTTCCAATTGTTTGCTTTCTAGATATGTTTGAATATAATCCCTGCCTGGCTGAGAATTATGGGGGGAAAGACTGAAATACTCATCAAGGATACTAGGTTGGGGAAAGCTGATTTGTAATGATATTTGCAAGAGAAGAATCTAATTGTTTTGACCCAGGATACATGTAGTCCAGCGTTTGGTTTTCTAATAGCAGCCAATCTTATGTCTCTAGAACTTTTCAGGTACAGAAGAACAGTTGGAGGCATGAATATGGTGGTTCTTAATAGCTGGCATCAGTAATATGTAATGACAGAATTAATCTTTCCCAAGTTTATACAGGAAGATCAGAAACAATCTCCCCCAACTTACTGGTAGAATATATATTGAAGAGAACATCTAGTCTCTCTGACTAGTGCAATGTACTAGAGCTGTTTGCTACATGAACTCTGAACTCAGCACCTTCTATGGTGAAAAAGTGGAAAGCTGTAGAAGATTATGGAAATAGCCTTGAAGAACGCATATGGCAGCCATTGGAAAAGCATGAACTTAGCCTGGGAAGGCAAAAAGACATGAGGATGAAATTCAAGATGGTTCTACCTTAACTCTCTTTAATATAAGAGGGAGAGAAACAAAAACAACATTAGACTTTCAAGACTATGATGTTAGTTAAGACCAGTAGAGTTCTAGTATTTCTTGTGGTGTCTATTTCCTGACAGGGTCTACCACAAAGAAATGAGAGAAACTCATTGTAGTTGAGAGACGCTATTCTCCACAGCATTTTGATAGTCATAGTGATATGTCTATAGCCACTGACTCTTAAATAAAAGAGGAGAAAGAGTAGCATGGAAAAAAACAAAACAAAACAATAAAATAAAATAAAATAAAATAAAATAAAATAAAATAAAATAAAATAAAATAAATAAAATAAAATAAAATAAAATAAAATAAAATAAAATAAAATAAAATAAAATAAAATAAAATAAAATCTGTTTCTGTTAGGACTGTTAGGTTATTAGGTTTACTTCTCTCTGTGCCAAGTTAATGGATAATTACAATATTATTAATAATTACAATTATACCTTTCACAAGTCATGTCTCTCATTTACAATTATTAATGAAGTAGTAGAAATCTTGAATATTGCTGACTGTCACTTATAAATATCTAGATGAAATGAAACACCATAAAATGGAAGGAATGTTGTTGAGAAAACTTTCAGCCTGAGGTGGTGTTCTTCTAGACTCTGACTTGTAAATTCTTTATGAATTTACAGAGTCATTTGTTCAGTAATTACTTCCAGAGTCAACAACTGTAACACTTTCTTTGTGGGAAATTGTAACTATTCAAGGTAGCATTGGAAATTATACCTATGGGTTTTGCAGCAACCAGATTGCTGACTGAAGTCAGATATTATGAATATATTAGACTTATTTAACTGCATTAACTGAATTACGTTTTGTGCTCCTTTCTGGATACTGCTTTCAATGTTTTAAAACTCCAGATAGCTTGATCTTGTGGTGGCTTAAGAATTGTGTGTTCCATTGAAGTTCTTAATAGGAACTAATAAAAAAGAAGGCAGTTGAGGGTAAATTCTAACTTTTCCTGTAATGTCAGTGATTGAAGGCATGAATGATCTTGGGTCCCATGAATCCAGCGCTATGTATAATTCTGTTGTGACAACGTTCCTTCATTCCTTTGAGTCACATCACTGATGAACAACAAACCGATAGACCTGAGATTGAAGTGAGGAACCTGAGAAATACTTCAAAATTATACCCCCTTTGAACCTGGAACTCTTTCTTTCTTATGTGGAAGAAACCAGTGGGTTATAGTTTTACATAGAGTTAAAGAAACCATTTTAGTATGTTTACTGTGAAGTGTGAAACAATGCAGAGGAAATTCTATTGTCTTATCAGAATTGGCCCAGATCATCTAATTTGACTAATCTTGCAAAATGTTCCTACCACATACATGTTATCTAAATCTCCCTGCTTTTAGATATACTCCTATTAAGGCAACCCAGTATGAAAATGATACTGAGTGCTTAGAGGTAATATACATATGGGGCTCATTTGACACAAAATCTCTTCAGTTATTCCTTTTGTCTCATCGAACAGATCTTTGGAGACCTTGCCCGTAATTTGATATGGTCTTAATTAATATTCTACAATCTGCAGTCTATATGTTGTCTAGCTTTTGAAAAAGGGCATAGCTTTGTTGAAAATAATGATGGTATCAATTAGTGCAATGCAGTTTGCTGAAGATTTGAATGCAGTTTTAGCTGGGATGACATCAAACACTTCGCTTCTGTTGAAATATAAGCATTAAAATAACCAATGTAATTTATGTTAAGTAGCAGTTGGAGGTAAATATTCATATTGAAGGTGGTCTTGGGTTTTTTTTTCTCCATTTACCTCGAAGCCAAATACCACAGTCTAGAAACCACCAACCAGCACAGGCTCACAGTAACAAGATATTAATAGACCATGGAAAAATAACATAACCTTATATTATGCTGCTAACTGCACCTACTCAGTAAGATTTTAAAGAATTTAAAGTCTGAAGTGATTTAAATGCAAGAAAAAGCAATGAAATATAGATTATTTAGAAATCTGTATTCCCATTAAATAAGTCACATTTAATTTAATAGATTTTTAATTTCAAGTGAAAGTATTTAACTGTTTAGTCTCTACTACATATAATATTAGAGCACTTTTATCAATTCTGGAGACAATGCAAAATAAAAAGCAAGATTATATTTGAAAATGAACTTGTCTAAAAATATTTACATTTTGTCATATATCTATTTCTTAAGTGAAGTGTACAGATTTTGTCTCACCACTCTAATAACATAGGTCTGCATAAGTGAGTCCTAAGTTAAGACAGGTGTGTTTTCATTTCATGGTACAGAGCATTTGCAGTTTATGCCAGATTGTCTAAGATGTGACTCACATGTGTACAAGCATGTAGGTGGTGTCAGCAATAGGTGAGTAAAACCATTATAGATTTCCTTTAAGCATGACATGATAATATAGAGACTTCATGAATGTGGAATTGAAACAAAAAGTAAATATTGCACTAATTGCATTTCTAAACCTTGATTTTGATATGTATTTATTGAATTTTTATCCATCTACTGGGACATGGCAATTTGGACATATGATCATTGTTCTTGCTTTATAATAAGCATAAATTATTATAAAATTAAATTATAAAAAAATAGATAGCAGGCAAACATTCATACCAAAATGTATAATGTCTTGTTGTCTCCCTTCTGCAAGGCAGCCATTATATTTACTTTATTCTAATTTATGCTAAAAGAAACAGGCATTTTGTGAGGAAAAAATACCATCAGTGTCCTCTAATCCAGGAAGAGAACATTTTTCTGAATTTCCTATAAAACGAAAACTATAAGAGCTTATACCTTGTAATTGTTTAAACATTCTTCAACAAAATAAAATATTTACTAGTTAAATACATTTTAAAATACAGAAGGATTACAGATTATAGCACTATACTTGAAGAAAAATCAGAAAGGGAGAGCCCATTAAGCCAGTGATTTACTAGGATAAGATGGTAAATGCATAGCTTTGTTCTCCTGGGCAAACCACGAGTCCCAGTCAAAGTTCAAAGATGCTGTTCTGGGTCAGAGCAGGCACCTCTTTTCTTTATAAGAATTATAAGCATTTTTTATTCAAGGTGACTTCACAGCTGTATTAAGCTGAATTACAGCCATAGCCTATAAGCATGAGGCACTTCATGCTTGTGTGTGTGTGTCTGTTTATATTTCAGATGCAAAAAAAGGAAAAAAGAAAATCCAAACCAGATTGGACACTTGGGAAAATACTGTGTTAATTTCCTCTAGAGTGATTCATGCTGATTGTCCAAGTGGAGTGAGGTCTTGTTGAAAGGATTTAAAAGTAAGCAACTATCTCAAAAGGGAAGCCAAACCGGTAGTAAGAGTCTTTTTTTGGAATACTTAGCGATGTGGTCCAAAATCACGGTTTCCTCCATTTTAGGCAACCTTCCCGCTAAAGGAAAGAATACCACTCCCTACTTGAAATTGCCATGATTTGGCCTTCTGTGATTCTTTTTTAAAGGTGATAAACCACATGAGGTTTCTTTGGACAGAACTGCTTCACATCCCCATAGAATTTGGCTTCCCCAAAGCTCCACTTCTCCATATCCAAGTATTTCATTTTGTCCTCTATCCAAAACTTGGAGGTTTGGACTTATCCATTTTCCCAGACAGTTATCATTGGCTAAGGCATCAAAAATCCTTCCTCGAGTGAATTCGAGCCACAGAACAAATACACCACCTATCAAACCGAAGGCGCCCTCATTTCAATGCAACTCATCAGGAAGCCAAATACTCTCATACTGTTATGCTTAGTAAAAGCAATAAATCTTGAATCCTGCTTGCTACCTTCAGTACATAAACTCAGATATTTCAGTGATTTCAACAAAGCCATCAGTTACTAGAAGAATGTGTTAAAGGTGTAGATCCTAAAAATCAACTTCTTTTACCATTTTATTGTTTTTGTAACCTTCCAGGATTATATTTCATGCTATTTATCTCATCCAGTCTACATTTTATTCTTAGATCTATAAAATCCAATTGTTTTGTTTTCTGGGGCTGCATGTGTGCTCTTGATTATACAGATTTAAACTCCATGGAAATAGAAGAACTTAAGTACATGTATCAGTTGTAGAATTTTATTATTGCAGAGCTTATTTATTATTAGGTGGGTTCCCCAAGAGTCAAGTTAAATGCAGTTCTAGAGAGTGGTATTCAGTGGGTTACTTAAGGATTTTCCTCCGAGTCCAATGTTATTCAATATTTTGATAAATGACTTATAGAAATGATGGAAGGGAATTTTATCAGGTTAGAAGAAAACACAAATCTGGAAGAAGATCGCTAACACCTTAGAAGGTAGGCTCAAGACTTAGTATTCAAATTGATTTTAGCCTTCAGCATTGGGCCCTATCAATAAAATATAGTTTATTGTTGAAAAATGGGAGACTGTGCCCTCTGGGGGAAAAAACCAATTAAGTTGTACTTGGCTCGAGTCAATAATATGCAGTCCTACCAAAAATGTTTATGTAATCTCAGTTGTATCAACAGAAATATAATGTTGAGATCATAGGAAGTAATAGTTTGATAGTGAACAGATGTACCATTGATCAAAGCACAACTGGAAAATTTGGATTACAATATAAAAAAATACAGACCAAAAACAGGGTAGAGAAAAATGTTGAAAATAGTAAAACCATTGGAGGCTAAATCATTTTTTTTCTTTTAATGACCCCGCAATCCCTTTGTTCAGGATGGGGTTGAGGCAACTGGAGCTGAGTGTTTACTGGCTGGATACCCTTCCCGATGCTTATGCAGAGTTCACAAAAAGATAGTCACTCATAGTGCACAGAAAGAGAAATACCTGCTGCTACCTAGGATCAAACTCATAGCCTCCTGATTGTGAGGCAAGAGCCACCATGCCACTCTGAGGCTAAATAATTTAAGAATGATTATAGAGTACATGTAGTTTAAAGAAGAGGCTAAGGTCAAGGGAAGACTTGGTCATAGTATTCAAATATTTTGAGGGCTGTCACAGAGAAAAGGAAGGACGATTTATTCTTCATAATATTGAAAAGATAATCGGTGAATAAAAGCTTTACAAAGAGTGATCCAAACTCTAAATAAGGAGGAGCTTCTTGACCATGAGAGCTATTAAATAGTGGAATAACTAGTTTCCTGGTATCAGGAGTGTTCTATTACTGAAGTTTTCAAACAAAGATTAGGCAACTCTTTATTTGAAATGAAATAATATTTAAGGCACCAATCCAGTTTCAAAAATCATCTCAAACTTAAATTTGACAAAGAAACTGGATTTCATCCAAGCATTCATACTCAGCATTCTGATTTATAAAAATGACAGAGGTTTCTTTTCTTTTTGAGTGAGATCTTTTCCTTGTCACAACATTTGTGGAAAAAGTCCATTGTATGTAGAGATTATAAACATATTAAACTTAAAATTGTTCTTCTAGTCTATTCTTCATGGGGTGGATAATATACAAGTACAATAATATACAGTGGAGGACCACTGGTTTTTTCTGTAAATCAAGGAATGAGGCAAAATACAGTAATCTGACCAACACCATGCTCAATGCCTTAAAGAGGCATTGAAGCTTAGAGAATTAATTTGGCCTAATAGTTAAGGTACTCAAATAGGATTTCTGGTTTTTCTCAGGTATTAAAATTACCTAGTGACCAATGGGCTAATCACTCAACCCATATCACAAGATTGTTATTAGGAAAATTGGAGGCAGGACCATTAGATATGTTTCACATGCTATAGGTCCCATCAACCAAGAAATGTCGACTAGTGGGAACCAGGAGATGTGTATTCTCTGCTATAGCACTGCCCACTAACATTCTCTTCAGAGATCAGGTTGACCCTGACACTGGTGGCTTCTTGTAAGGCAATGACGTCTTAGTTATGTGCCCAGATCTGGGTCCCCAAATGGGTCCCCAAAACGTCCCATTTGTTGTCCATAGTACATTCATAACTATGATGATACTTGGTATCAAATATATTTACTTTTGTACCATTTTAATGTTTTAATTATTTTTAGTTTGTTTTCGTGCTCTGTGATATATGTTGCCCAAAGTCATGTGTGGAGAATTGGTGGCTATAGAAATCAAATAAATAAGGTTTCTGCCTTGAGCTGACCAAAATAACAAAGGCCTAAAAATCAAATAAATAATTAATGTCACTTAAGAGGCAGAGGCACATTTACATGTACTATCTCTTTATATTGTATTTTTTTTAATAGGGCCTGAATAAAAGAAGTTTTTGGTTTAGAATCTCACATGGTCTTTGAGCTTCAGTGACAAATGAGTATTTCCATTTTTTAAAAAAAACCTAGGTGTGATAGAAAAATCATTTGCCATTTTCAAAATATTTTTGCACCGCTGCCAATGAACTCTATTAGTGATATTTTGTGGCACCTAACACAACAGTTCCATCCCTTTGCTTACATTCCATAAAGTTATTGATGCATTAATTTACCACTAAAGTAATTTGATATCCAAATGTTAAAAGAATACTGCTTTAGGTGTTACTTAACAGACAAAAGCAGAACCATAGGCCATTTAATATAACTGTACCTATTTTATGGAAACATCTTTAAAAAAAACATTTGTGTGGCAATTTCTCAAAAGTTATTGCTGGGAGAGTCTAGGCCTTTCTTATTATTTTAACATATTTTCATCAATCTTTCTAAGAACTGGTGAACCACAAAGAAGGTGGGGAACTGCAAATTTTAAGTAAAGTTTTAGTTACAGATCATTTTAAAGGCTAGATTTTTAAGCACAATAGCTTCCACAGATTTTCAGCATTAGACATAATATCCATAAATGCCTTTCTTACAGAATAGTCAGTGCAATCGATTTGCAACATTTAGATTCTGTGTGCTAGCTATCTGGATGTGGGGGAGCAAATGTTACATGTACATCACCAACTATTTCTTTGCACACCATTTTTCTGCCTGTTGGTACAGATAATCTTCAACTTACGAACACAATTGAGCCCAAAATGTATATTGCTAAACAAAGTTCATAAATTAATTTTGCCACATTTTACAACCTTTTTTTGACACAGTTGTTAAGTAAATCACTGCAGTTGTTAAGCTAGTAACACAGTTATTAAGTGAATGTGGCTTCCCCTTTGACTTTGCTTGTCAAAAGATCACAAAAGGGAATCACATGAACCCTGGACCCTGCCAATCATCTGAATTTTGATCACATGACCATGGGAATGTTGCAATGATCATAAATGTGAAAAAATTGTCATAAGTCACTTTTTTCAGTGAATGGTTACTAAATGAATGGTTGTAAATTGAGGATTCCCTGTATTGACACTTGAATACCTTGCTTATTTAAATTAGATGAAGATCATGACACATTAGACAAAAAATCTCCTATACCTCATTCGCCTTCCCAATGTTTTACAAGTCCTATAGCTCCAGAGTGTAAAATAATGTGGACCTAAAAGAGCTACCTAGAGCATTACATCCAGCTTCCAAATTAAGGTAGCAATGAACCTATGGCACGCATGCCGCAGCAGGCACGCAGAGTCCTATATGAAGCCATTGGGTGAGATCATCCGTGGCTTTGGGATCTCATGCTACTCGTTGTACATCTCCACCCCAGGCCACCCCAACAATGCCGTCGAGGTGATGTCCCAGTGCCTGGAGGCCGTGCGGATCTGGATGGGGTGCAACAGATTCAAACTTAATCCTTCCAAGACCGAGTGGCTGTGGCTGCCGGCGTCCCGATATAGCCAGCTTATTCCATCGCTGGCTATTGGGGGCGAAACCCTGCCTTCTACGGAAAGGGTCCACAACTTGGGTGTCCTCCTGGATGCACGGCTGTCCTTGGCAGATCATGTGACAGCTGTCACCAGGGGGGCCTTTTACCAGGTTCGCCTGGTGCGCCAGTTGTGCCCCTTTCTAGATCGGGACGCTATGCAGACGGTCACTCAGGCATTTGTGACGGCCCACCTGGACTACTGTAATGCTCACTCCATGGGGCTCCCCTTGGCTCATGTCTGGAAGCTCCAACTGGTGCAGAATGCGGCCACACGGGGGGTGATGGGGCCAGTGGTAGGGTGCATGAGCTGCACTGGTTGCTGGTGGGTTTCCAGGCGCGCTTCAAAGTGCTTGTGATGACCTTTAAAGCGCTCCATGGCTTAGGACTCGGTTATCTACAGGACCGCATTCTGCCAGCAAATACCTCCCACTGAATGGTTCGCTCCCACAGAGAGGGCCTCCTCAGGGTGCAGTCAGCCAGACAATGCCAGCTAGCGACCCCCATGGGGAGAGCCTTCTCTGTGGTGGCTCCCACCCTCTGGAATGACCTCCCTCCAGAGATTCGTGTTATTTCTGACCTCCATGCAGGGCCGGATTTAGATGAAAAGAGGCACTAGGCTATTCCACTTCCATTTTTAAGTTTGTAAATTATGTAAATTACATGAGAGATAATAAAATACATCACCGAGGCCCTAGGCTGAAGCCTAGTTAGCCTATAGGAAAATCCGGCCCCGCCTCCATGCTTTCCGCCACGCCACAAAAACCTATCTTTTGATTCAGGCCGGTTTGGCCTAACCACACCTTTCCTTGTTTTACATATGTTCTAATCTTAAACATTTTA
>JANHFO010004081.1:566389-581233 GCA_032468095.1 Pareas carinatus
TAATAATAATAATAATAATAATAATAATAATAATAATAATAATAATAATAATAATAATAATAATAATAATAATACCATTACCAAAAGTTCAACAAAATCAGGACAGTCACATTTCTCCATTTCAGTCATGCCAGAGATAATATAGCAAAGCAATCATAACCAGTTGTGAATCTCAACTAATATGGGAATAGATAATTCATCCTCTCCAAAAATCTCTGTAGTTGCAAGACTACCACCTTTCCTAAAAAATATAGCTTGACACCAGAACATAAAAAACTGGGACTATCTTTGAAGATGAATTGGAAACTTCCAAGTCATCTTCAGTACAGAATACAGTAACCTACTGCTAATGGGTTAGAGACATTTAGTTGGTTTACCTCACTCTTGTTGGCACTGTGCTGAGTACTTTTTCCAGGTCAAATTCAAGTGTTATTTTTTATATATAAAACTGCACATTGAGTTCACATTTCCCCCAGTACCATCTGGTCTGAATAGAATTTTCCCATCTAGTGTGGCCTACTCAGGAGTTGCGCCATATTCTCATCTTCAGGAAGCTAGAAATATGGAAGAGAAGCAAGCATTTTCCAACCCTGTTCTAGTCCTGTGGAAAGTCTGGCATCTAATGTTTGTAAAGACCTCATGCTCCTACCTTTTAGAAAGGCAACAAAGGCAATGAGGAGATGGTTGGATTTGCTTATTATCTATATTTTTAGATGTTTTATTATTGTGATAGTAACAAATACTTTCCTTTCATTACAATAATACAAAATAATAAAATAAGTAAATTGTTTTGAGTCTTATCATCTGGCAAGATAGATATTGATATGATAAGTAAACAAATAAATATAGTGACCTTAAAATGTGATGCATTTGTGTGTATTCATTATATACTTAATATATTCTACATGGGTTTACTTTTCTGATCAGACAAAAAACTCCAGTTGATATGAAAGTCAGCAGATTTGTCTTAAGAACAAGGCAAAGAATCTATATTATATTTCTGTTTAAAGCAATGTATTGATTTTCAATTTGTTTATAAGCAAAAAACCCCCACATTTCTGGTCATTAATATTACTTTGTACAGATCCAGGTTATTTCAGTGAATGCCTCTTGCTGCATGAATTTCAATGCTTAAGAGCATTTAAATGTTCATGAAGTTTTTCACAATTATTTAGTACTGAGTTTTCTAGATTTTGAAATTCAATGCCTGGATATTTTAGAGTTTCAATGTATTTATCAGCTTTTAAAACAGCCCTTAAAATACATCTTCTAACTTCCTTTTATCAATTATTTTAATCATTAATATCGTCTGATTTAATTGATATTTTAGCAGGTTATTAATTTAATTTTAAGAGGTAACCCTGCTCTTACCAAATTGCTCTGAACTGCAATGAACTCATCAAAACATCAAATTGTGATCTGCCATATAGGAACTATAAACTCTACTAATATATATCATAGTTGCTTGCCTTGTCATTATGACATACTGAAACTCAGTAGCTTGGTTCTAGAAGTGAAAAGCAATTCTAAAAGAGTGGTATTGTGAAATTGTTTTAGTCCAACTCATTGATTTGGCCCAACTCTACTTATTTTGGGGAAATCATTCCCCAACTTGCTATTTAAAGAATAAGCCTGGTCTTTGACCTGAAAAAAGAGAGAGTATGAATGAGTATTATTTTGTTGATGGAAATTTTATTTCACTTGAGGAGTATGCTTATAAGGGTTATAAATGGGTAAGTCAAGTGGGTGAAGCTGCCCTTACCATCTTTGGGAAGCCCAGAATTTGTCAGGCCTAGCCCAAGAGCAACATAAAATAAAACACTAAATTTTAATTCTTTATTTGCTTACATCATGTAGACAAAATCTTTCCAGATTAAACCTATACTACCTAACAGATATATCCTGTTCTAGGGAATGGCTATCCTAAATTTCTTTCTCTTAATATGATCCAGTTCCAGACTGTGCTGAATTTTGTCTTTGGAATATGTTCTGTCCTTTCTTGGAATCTATTGCATTAAACTTGCTATGATTGGGATTTTCTCTTCTAGAGCAGTGGCCCCCAACCTTTTGGGCACCAGGCACTGGTTCCATGGAGAAAGCTTTTTCCACGGACTGGAAGGGGCATGGATTTGCTTGCTACCTGCGTCCTGTGAATGGGGCTTGGTTTGTTTGTGTGTACCGGTTGCTGGCATGCCACGGATCAGTGTCGGTCCATGGAGCGGGGATTGGAAACCCCTGTTCTAGAGCATCTCTACATTCAGTTTATGTATACAGAAAATATTAGGGAGAAACATCTACAAATAAATGAATAATTTTTTGTGGTTTTTATCAAAATAATGTGTTATTTGCAGAATTATTTTAGGAAATCAAGATTTAAATCACTCTTCAGCCATGAAGATTCCTGAGTGACATTAAGTAAATCATTATGATTCAGCCTAGCCTATCTTAAAGGATTGTATGGAGATGACATGGGAAGAACCATGTATGATTATTTGAACTGCTTGTAACAAATGAACATCTATAAATATTAAGACCAAAGTGACAATGGTAATCTGTTTTTGCCTCGCTACAGAATTTAATTAAAATAAAATTACTTTATGATTTGGATTTTTTAATCTGAATTATCAAATAAGCTTGACTTAAATAGATTCATGCACAGCA
This sequence comes from Pareas carinatus, assembly GCA_032468095.1. NCBI lineage: Eukaryota > Metazoa > Chordata > Lepidosauria > Squamata > Pareidae > Pareas > Pareas carinatus. Next base: position 569,051 of record JANHFO010004081.1, read on the forward strand.
TAAACTTCCATCTGGTAGAGTAATTTTACAGATTTAATTGTATACCACCATAAGTCAATAGGACACTGAGGAAAACTATTGAAAAGCTATTTCCTTTCCTTTGGAAGAGAATTATGTAGAATTTCAGCATGATTTGCATTGCTAACACTGAAAGCCAACTGGGAGGAATCACTCTCATTTATATTACTTTCCCATGAGAAAATCAAGAAAGTACTATAAAACTAGTGCCATTATTCAAAAAGAGCTCCAACATATTTACGTGGCTTTAGCCAAGACAAGTCGCTTGTCAGAATGAATCTTTAATAATAATTGTGAGTCTGAGCACATATTTAATATAAACTTTTCCATAGTTTGGAAAAGATCCTTTATCAATAACTACACAGTCCGCTTTAGAAGTCTTGATATATAGCCATGACTAAGAGAGAGAGCTTTGTGATCTCATCTAAGATGAGAGTTTGTACTGTATAGACCAGAAATGCCACTCCATGTACAATTTCTTACAGTAGCAAATAGAATCTCCTTTATTCTTGCAGGGTTCTACAGGATTCCCTCCTTATCCATTTCTGTTACTATAGATCTATCCCATTACTTTATCAGACTGTCAGACTCTGCAGTCTCCTGAAAAGGGAAGAAAATGTTTAAATTTGCCAGCAACTTCACAATTGTGTGGAACCTAATATTTTGAGACTTTTAAAGTGGGTGATATGATTAATAAATAAGTGGTCTGCTTCATATGAAACAACTAAATATTGCAAAAGCATTGAATTAAGGTAGTTGAGATTGTAGGAGGACTTCATTTGTACAGAAAGACTGTATAGAAAGCTATACATTTGATTCTCAACTCTGAAATATTTCACAAGGTGTTTGAACAAAAAAAGCCTTTCAATATCATTATATCACTTTCAATATACCTATCATTTAACATCAGTTTCAGTTTGTAGTTTGGTCTTCATCATATTGTCTACCTGAATCACTCCAAATGGGAATAAACAATTCATAGAACTGTCTGGCAGCATGACTAGAGAATACCAAATTTGGGGCAGCTGCCCTAATTTATTTGTATTATTGACATAAAAATGATTATAAAAAGTTATAATCAATTAAATTTAATAATAAATGATCAATTTATAAAAGTTCAATAAGTGAACTTTTAAAAATGATAAAGCAGCAGAACTCACATATTGTTCTACAGCTGAAGTCAAGATTTAATGCAATATTGAAATTTTGAAAAAAGAATTTTTGATATACCTGATGTCATATTTGGGAACAATTTGAATTTTATCAACCTGTTTTCTCCAAGCAATTAATCCTTTCCTCTACATCTTAATATATTCTTCAGTCTCAGTACACTCTGCCTTAATTACCTTCAAAGATGGAGTCACCTGGTACCTACTGGGTTTTCTTGCAGTCATAGAATCTATTTACTCCAACTAAGCTTCAGTTTATTTGGAAACAGTCTTGCAAATAATCTATTTCCCCCAGTTGATTCTCTATCTTTCAATTCAGTTATATAATAGAACTTTTTTCTTTCTGTATAGACAGTTCAAATGTAGGCAACATTTGCAAACCACCAATTCTGTCTTCTTGTTTACAATTTGCAACTATACAAAGCAAAGAAGAGAATCAATAACCAAACTTTTAAAATAATGGACATTTCAACTCATATATTCTGCTTTGAATTCATAATCATGTAAGTTGACTTCCATAGTTAGAGGTAAGAACAGAGATTCCTTGTTTTCTCAGTCCAATGCTGATGAAGCAACTTCTTCAAAATTAGATGAAAAGCCTACACTGATTGGTTGAATCAGGAACAAGAGATACTCACCATTCATAGCTCAAAGAAAAGGATAGGGAGGAAAAATCCACTCTTGTGACAAAGGTCAAATATTTGCCAGAAAAGAACCTGTTTCTCTCTCTCCCCCTTCCCCTGTGAATGTTTCATGGGACAGCTTTGTCAGGAATGGTCCCATGAGGATGCAGTTGGCTCCAGAATGTCCCCTTTGCCTAAGGGATGCCCTATAGCCACCCTGATCAGTTTAGGGTCATTTCACTTGTGTCATCCCAGTTCCGGTTGTTTTTCCTCTAAAACTGTCAAGTACTTATTAGAAGCTGAATGTGAATATGTTGCTGAGGGCTGAAATTAATCCCTCTCCAATTAGGTATTAGTGTCTATTACTTAAACAAGATCTATGTTGAATAGCAACTGAATGATAAAATTGTGATGGGAAAAAACATTATTTTCTTTAAAAAGTAGTTACTATGCTAACATTCTGCATACAACTGCATTGATTACAGAAGTAGCCAAAATGAAATGAGTTCATTCTTCTTTTCTTTCACCCCTGGGTTTTTAAAAAGAATCTCATAGTTGTGTATTCTCTCTGCAGCTGACGTGTGATGTGCCCAAATATTTGGAATAATGTATAGAAAACATCTGCTTTTAATTATGCTGCAGCTCATATATAGACAATGAGAATTGAATTAAGGAATATTTTGAAACCCCCATGGAGATTCAAGAGTATTAACAGCTGCAATACAGAACAATACTGTTAAAATGTTTGAAAATGTTTAACTTTACCAATTAACAGTGTTATACCTTTTAAATATTGATAATGCATTTCAAAGGAGCTTTTTAAAATGGGAAAGCAAATTACACACACACACACACCTCTAACATTTAAAAGAATCACCATATTGGAATGAGGGGAAAGATAATAAAAGGTATCTTTTAGGAAGTCCTTTTAATTCTTTGTATTTTTGCACATATAAACTATTGTTAAAAATAGAATTTGAAAAAGTACGTCAAAACAGCTGTTTAGTTTGGACATTAGACTTATTAACTGAACACTTTATAAATGTACTAGAAAAATGTTCTTTAGAAAATGAAAATATTCATGAAAATGTTATATCTTTCAGAAATAATTTTTGAATTCTTTGGACCTTGTACATAAGCAAGAATGTTATATCTCTGCTTTTCATTAAAGCAGCCACTTCCTTTTTCAGGCTTACACATCAGCTTGAAAAAAGATCCCCATACTTTAGGAATTGCTTTAATAAGTTGTCTTCTGAAAACCAAAACATTTTTTTCAAGTTTATGCTGAAAACATTGCTTTAATTAATAGCAGAGAAGTGCTGTGCTTAATCTAGATTCAAAGGATTTTTTCATAATTTTGAAGGATATAGGGGGGCTCATGATTTCTATGGTTCAATCTATGCTTGAAACTGTTAATTTAAAATTTAGTAGATTTTTTAAAAATATAACACATTGTATTATTCAGATCCATCTGGCTACTCTATTGCAAAACCCCTCTAAACTCTTAAGCACCACAGTTTTTCAACTGTAATGCGCTTTTCAATTGATCAGCAGCTATAGTATTTTCAAAAGAATTATGCAGAGTGAGGAAGTGATGGACAAGAGTTCATGAAAGCCAACTGAATAACTTTGTGCCATTCGCATTTTTTCAGCCCATCCCACCTCATAAGGTTGGTTGTGGAAAAATAGGAGGAAGATGGAATATTAAGATTCTTTGTTGCCTTGAACTAACCAAAATATCTATTTATAAAGTTAGGATAAAATATCATCACCATCCTCCTTCTCCTCTTCCTCCACCACCACAACCATTATCTTAACACCCTCCACCAATGTAATCATGATCAGCAGCTGTTATGAAAATGGATTTTACCTATTAATATATTATGATCAAATCAAGATTCATTTGGTTACAGAATTAAATTGACATTTAAAATCATTTTAATATTCTTACCAGTTTTGCGGAGTGGAAAGTCATCCTTTGCATCTTGTGCTCCTGGCAATGTGTATTTATATGAAGGAGATGTCCCACAAAGGGGAGGAGAAGGTTGATCCAGTGAGTTATGAAGGGCAGCCCTGTAGAAAATTAATTATCATTGATTAGCATTACTTATGAATCTAAAAATTAGAAATGATTTTGCTGCTTTATATCTTCAAAATGTCCAGACACCTAATACTTCCAATAATTCATAAAGTCTGGACATATATTCTCTGGAAAAAGGAAGTTCCTGCTCTCCGATTTTAATTTTATTGTTTTGACTTTTTAAATCAAAGCTTGCATAAAAAGGGAAGACGCATATAAACCTTTTAAATTTTAGCACCAGGAATAAGAATCTCTAGAGGAAGTGGCAGTCTTTTGCTAAATGGGTATTTTAAGATTGGCCTGACCCCACATATTATTCATTCTGTGAACAATTTATGATCATACATGCCAGCCTCAGTGCAGTGACTACAACAACCACCACCATCATCATGAAAGTTTTCCTTAAAAACATACAAAATAATTTTCATTTAGACAAAATATGTCACTGTATTCATAGGACATAATTATTCATCTTAATTCAAAAGAGAATTAAAGGAAACTAATAGGACTGATAGTTGACTTTTATATTAAAAGTCCTGTATTCATAGAACATATCTGGCTTAAGTGACACAAAAGGGAAAAGTAAGAGAGTTGCAGTACCTCCTCTTTCTTCTATACTGAATAGCATATGGTTAAAATTCACTGTATCTCTGATGAGGAGTAGTCTTTTTACTAGATATCAAGAGGATGGCTTAAGATGCAAAAGGATAAACATACGTGTGCCAGAGTTTGGGGCGCCGGCTAGTGGAATGATTCTTTCCATTAGATAGTGAGTCTTTTGCTGCTGATTTACTCAGCAGGAACTCTTGAAGTTTCTGCTTCACTTCAGTACTGGCCACTGCTCCTAAAACATATAGCATTTTTTTATAATTCCATTTATATATGTCAATGCATTCCATTGAAGCTTTCTAATTTTTCTAGTTTTGTGATCCAAACAAGTATCTAAAAAAAAAATCTAATGTGAGCAATTACTATGGCAAAACAAAAGGAATAAAATAATGGCAAGAGGAACAAAGTAGATGAAAATTGTATAGTGTACTTTTTAGCTTCACTGAAATCAAGTAATACAATAAAGGAAAATAAAACTAGCTTGGTCTAATAGATGAACTAAGAGTAAGAAATCCCAAATTTAAATCTTGGTTTAACCATGGCACCTCAAGGGCTGATTTTAGATCAGACTATCAGTATTAGTTCTCACTTACACAGCTGTTGTTGGGGGAAAACTGATAGGAAAAAGTACTGTATATTACATCCTGAAGAAGATATTATATAAATATAACAAATAAGCAACATCAGATATAGGTTCACTCATGCTTTTGTGATCTGAACAGTGGTGAATGCAGATGCTTTCTAGCATTAAAGGAAGCATTTTCTATTGTTTTATGCTGCTATTGCCTTTTTCTTTTTAACCATAACTGATCTCTTGAACATTATTTAAATCAGAGGAGGCAACCTATTGCCAGAAGACAACATTTGGCCTAAATACCACCTATTTCCATATGTGAGGCAAACTGCATCTATTTCTACACTCAATTTCCACCATGTAAAATATATGTAAAATCTTAGTCCCCTCCCTAAATGGCATCACTGGAAGCTAAAAAAAATATTTTTAAAAACATGATCTCTACACCATAAATTTTGCTTTAAACTCTATAACAAAGTGATTGACTACTCTAGAATTAAACTCCATACTATTTTCTTATATAGTTTTCCTGTAATACCTATGGAGATCTGGTTTTGAATCAATTTTAGTTTACAACTGATGAACTATGCAATATTCATAACTAATATTTTTTTGTGGAAATGCTATATATAATGTACTGATTTTGAACCAAATTCCTAATATAGACCAAAGAATGGTTTCATGTATCATTACTTTCAAGGTATAATTCTTTATATTTAAGAGCAATAAGCATGTATTAAGCTAACCAATACTGCTACAGTCACAACAAATGAATGTATGAAGTATATATTATTATAAGTTTAGTTTAAACAAAAAGAGGGCATACTTTAAAATATGTCTTTTATTGTTATAAGTGAAGTAGCACAGAAGAAGAATGTTCTTTCAAAATCCAACACTTACTATGCTACTGCTAAATTTATACAATTTCGCTCTACAATGAAAGCATCTAGAAATAATACAATAAAAATCTCAATTTTTCTCAATATTGGCACATAATACATTCTCAATGAGAAATTCCAGAGGGAAAATGAATGCATTTGATGTTATAATTTGTTTCCTCCAATAAGTAGCATTATGAAATACTTAAATACTTGGCCTTTACTTCCATTTCTTTTGTGAAGAGACTTATATGCATCTATCTCCCCCTAGTGAGTATCGTATTCCAGTAATGTCTTTCTTTTAGAATTTATTTGCCTTAAAACCACAGAAACAGAGAGCTGTGTTATTAAAAGCCAAAAGAACCAAATTATGGAACTGAAACAATAGAAGATTTCATGTCCACACTCAACTGTGCAGAGTATACTTCTGTACTTATGTCTATATTTTAATGGAAATACAATAAAATATAACTTGAAGAGGATTGTTCTATATTTTTTGAGAATTATAATATATATAGAATTTTATCAGGCCATATTTTCATAAAGAGGGATAATGAAGGTTGGTGGGAACAGTGTAAAAAACCTATATGTCTTCTTCTAGTCTGATTGAATAGATCTTACTTTCTCGGCTTTTTTCTCTGCTTTTGATTGGCGGACGTTGCTCCCTGCGATGTCTCTCCAACTCCTGTTCTTGCCTCTGTTGTTCAAGTTTCTGCTCTTTTTCAAGAAGTTCCTGTTGATGCTTAATGGCTAAGAGTTCCTTTTGTAACTTGTAAAAAAAGACAAAGTCATGAGAAATTCCAGTTTTTATGGTAGCACTGGTCATAATAAAGGCTTCACAAACTGTGTGAATATAAAAAAGTAGCTCTTAGAATTCAAAGGTTGGAAAACATTTGAAGAAATCAGTGCCCATAATATTAAAAATATTAGAAAATGTAATTCTATTCTACTCAATTTTGGCATTGATTTGTGAATATTTTCATTAAAAGATCAAATGAAATAAGTGCAAAACCGGAATTACAAAGATCATGAACTGCAAAAACCAAATAGTTATTGTGTTCTAATTAATTGGAAAGTGTGAACTTTATAAATGTGAATCAAGCTACTTATAACAAATTAAATAAATGTTCTATTCCAGATAAAAATAATTCCCCTGAAAGTAAAGAAATTGTTATCAACAGTTAAAGTTACTCCACCTGAACTAAAACAATATGGATTACTATTAGATGGCAGCAAAGAGTTATTCTATTCCTGAATTTGTTCGGTATCATCAAGTGGTCATCTAGATATTTGTAATTCCATAAAAACAGCTAACTCATTCCACTTATTTCAAGAAAATGTATGGCTATATACAGTAGTATTCTTGTTTATGCTCAATTGTTTAACAGATTCAAAATGCTATTTTTATATAAAGCATATCAGTCTTAACTAAAAATAAATTCAGATGGCTAACAGCCAAAATGTTCTTTTTTAGTAAGGGATTTCCAGTTTCTGACTGAATCTCTACTACATAAGAATATTTGTAGTTTGGGTTGAGCTCAGCTCAGGACATCCATATCTGCATCAGTGCTAGTGATTAGCACTGATGATATTACATAGTTTGGGTAATGAAATGTCTGCAAGAAAACAAGCAAGCTCAGAGAGAGCCAAGGATCCATCATGATTGAAAGAAAAATAAATAAATATTTATTGTATCATGTGGGCTAGTTTTCAAACAACGAGATTTTTAACATGAGTAACCTTTTTTGTATGTAGGTAGGTATAGAGCATGTACACTGGAGACAAATTCGTGTGTACAGACACACTTGGTCAATAAATTCAGATTCTGAATCTGCTGTTTTTTTTTCTTATTTGCTATATTGCCAGCATTCAATCTGTTCATTACATTATAAGCAAAGGATATTTTTGATATCCAAACTTAATCCAGACACATTATGAGAAGCAAACAGAAGCATGGGATTAAAAATAAATAAATAAGATGTATCAGTTTTATTAGAATGCATAAACATATTAAATGATTCAGCATCAAAAAGCTACATTTACCGGATTACATCGATTATAAAACGTAGGGTTTTGTTTTGTATTTTGGAGTCTCTATTTTTATGGTGCGTCTTATATTTGATGTTGTCTTACCAGAATAAAGGGTAAGCTCTGAAGAGTTGTACATATTTATCCAAGGGCTCGCAAACAGGAGGTGTGGTGAACTAGTAGCCATTGCTGCAGTCCAGCCCCGGTGCAAAATGCAGAGGCTTGCAAAACGCAGTCTTCCCCAGGCTCGGCAAGCATGGGAGCGGGGCCTATGTATTAACCCCATGCTTGCCCTTCAGCCAGCTGCTGAATGGGTATCAGCTGCTTGGAAAAAAATTCCAGAATCAATAATGGAGTGCTCATTTAAAGAATTCTGCATCACTAATGCCCTTAATGGCCCAGAAGATGATATTGTATGGGAAAATGCAAACAACAATTCAGAAACAAGTGATTCAGAAAAATCGGGAACTGAATCTGATGATTAAAGTGGGTAAATATGCAATGTATTTTTCATTTTTGCAAAAATGTTTACTTTTTACTTTTATAACGTTTATGATAAAGTTTATTTTTATATTTATTCACTTTTTTACTTTTTTATTTCTAATGTAGAAAAATAAGGGGTGCGTCTTATAATCGATGATATTACATAGTTTGGGTAATGAAATGTCTGCAAGAAAACAAGCAAGCTCAGAGAGTAATACGGTATTAGGTTCATTTTAATGATCACTGATTATTTAGTGATAATTGATTCTAAATATAGCAAACATTTTCAAATATACTTCTAAAATCATACAGATAAAAGGCAATCTGGTAGCTGAATAATACTGAATAATTCTTATATTTAGAAAAATAGGATCTCATAAATTTAATTCAAAATCGAAGTGCTTTATAAATTGTGCTGAAATTTGGAAAGTGCTATATTCGAAGAACCAGTCCATATATTTTAACTGGCCTTTTGATTCCATTTATAAAGTGTTTTTTTAAGAGACATATTGAAGTATATAGTACTTTTTAAGCAGATCAGTATCTTCCAAATGTGCTCACAAATTTGCTGACTTTACTTAGTCTTCCAATAGCTTGTTTTGCTATAATTGCAAATAGCTGTTCTTACATGTATATCTGCATTCAAGTGAAAGACAGATAGATAGGTCAAAGCGAGGGACTAATATAAACTTTCATCACATACCATGCTGATGTACATTACAAAAACCCAGTGACTGCTACTCATTTTCTACAGAAACCAACCCCTTCGCCCTCTAGATGCACTTTGAAGAGAAAAATAATTCTTCTACCTTTATGTGCTCTTGGATCTGTGCTTGGTGCTGTCGTGTCAGGTTTTCATGCTGTTTCTGAAATTCTGCTATTAAAAGTTGTTTCTGAATCTGCTGCTGATGTTGAATCAGGATTAATTCCTGTTGTAACTGCTTTTCCTGCATCAAGGGATCCATAATGGGTGCCATCATCCTGATATCAGTACGCAAGTCTAATGGTCTGACTTGTTCTAAACCAAGAGGAATTTCTGATTTCACATCTACTAATACCAAAACAAAAACAAAAAAATGAAGGGAAGTAGATTTAAATTTTATGAATATATGAAATGGTTTTGGTTTCTCTCTCCTAAATAGTTGCCTTCTCTGGCTTCTTGATAAAAGAAAATACAGTATTAAATGTGAAAGAGCCCATCCTCACTCCATGAAAGTTGTTTCACTCATTTTATATGGTATTCTGCTTGTGTATTAAGTTTTTGTTTGAAATATGCTTTATGAAAAGTTAAAAAAAATCTTCCTGATATTTGCCAATCAATCAATTATCAATATTTATAATTGAGCAAATTAGGGAGCATTTTTTTATGTTTTTCTGTACTAATTTGCAAAAATAGTCAGATAAAAACTTTGTTAATTAAGTACTATGGCTATAAAACTATAAGAGGTAGAGCTATTATATGTTTTAAAAACATACAGTACTTGTAAAGCCTCTTAAGCTGTGGGCATTCACAAAGCATGCTCAAAAAATCCCAAATGACATTCATAGGAATGAAAGTGTATTGGTGTCTATAATAGATATATGATACAAGTTTGTTACATAATTTTCATGTTTGTCATGTTATGAATCCAGGATGTAAATTTATAATATGTATTATCGTTTACCTTTCCACCCATTACAGAGACATATAAATATATGGGTCTATCTTAGACCACTAGAGCATCTAGTTCCTTATACTTTATGGATTAAAAGCAGCTCTTCCTTGCTCGATAGAAATACCAGGACCAGAGGGTAAAAACAGAATAAATGAAATTTAAATCTTCATTTCCTCTACTCAATTGTACTGACATTCCTGCCAAACTAATTTGCTACTTTTGGGCATTCCAACAAAAAGAACATAACTCTAAAAATATTTTTTTTTAATTTGTCTCATTTATAGAAAGACAAGAAGCTATGAGACGTTTAGCCTTTCTAACTGTAGAATATTTGATGTGGCAATCGTTCCTCTGATTAGAGATGGGCATGGTCTCTACATATAGCTATTAGCAGTATCCTCTTATAATTGTATACCTTTCAGATTACTAATTGCTGCTTAGTAGGACGCCAATTTATTGGTTACCATGCTGCACTTTATAGCAAAATAACAACAACAACAACAACAACAACAACAACAACAATTTATATCCCGTCCCTCTCCCGAAGGACTAGGGGTGGCTTACAGGCAATTAAGATCACGATACAAACATATAAACTAAAAACATAATAAAAACATTAGATAATGCCTGATTATAAGTGAACAATAAAATGATATCCAGATTTAAAAAATAAAACCTATTTAAAATAATCTAACTTCAATTAGCATAGGAGGATCAGGGCATGGCTATCCAGAGCCGGCCAGTTGAAACAAGTGGGTCTTCAGGGCGCGGCGGAAGGTCCGAAAGTCAGGAATCGTTCGTATGGCAAGGGGGAGATCGTTCCAGAGAGTGGGTGCCACCACAGAGAAGGCACTTCCCCTGGGGGTCGCCAGCCGACAGTGCTTGACTGGCGGCACCCTGAGGAGGCCCACTCTGTGGGAGCATACAGGACGTTTGGAGGTCTCAATGGGTAGAATGAGGTCCTGCAGGTAACTGGGCCTTATGCCATGGAGTGCTTTAAAGGTGGTCACCAACACCTTGAAATTCACCCGAAAGACCACAGGCAGCCAGTACAGCTCGCGCAGGAGTGGAGTTATGTTAGTACACCCACTTACCCTGAAAATCCCCTGCACGGCTGGATTCTGAACTAGCTGGAGTCTCCGGGTGCATTTCAAGGGGAGTCCCATGTAGAGAGCATTGCAATAGTCCAGATGGAAAATGACAAGAGCGTGAGTGACTGTTCATAGGGAGTTCCGATCGAGAAAGGGACGCAACTGACTGATTAGACGAACCTGATAGAAGGCTCCCCTGGTGATGGCTGCCACATGATGTTCCATAGACAGCCGCACATCCAGGAGGACCCTCATGTTGCGCGCCCTTTCCGTGGGGGCCAATATTTCACCCCCAATGACCAGCGATGGTTCAAGCTGGCCACACTGGTAACCACAGCCACTCAGTTTTGGAGGGGTTGAGCCTGAGTTTGTTCTTCCCCATCCAGATCCGCATGGCTTCCAGAAACCGGGTCATTACTTTCACGGCATCGTTGGGGTGGCCCGGGGTGGAAATGTACAGCTGAAATAGCCTGCAGTGCTACTTTTAACCACTGCACAATATTCTGAGTTTATCAATCCATTTTTAGAATGTAGGTTATTTGTTCTAGGTCTATTCACATCTTCTCTATCCTACTAGTCTTTGTTTTATCTTCCACTTAACTACAATTGTTTCCTTCACTCACATCTATATCTTCTTTCTTTTCACATGACTAATAGCTTTTCTGTAATTGCATACAGTTTTAACTTCTGCTTATTTTCTTTCTCTCTCTTTCCACTTTCTTTCTTCTACCTTCCTCCTACTTTCTTCTTACTTTCTTAAACCTTCTTCTCCTTCCTCCCATATCTCTATCCAATGTTGGGGAGTGGATTAAAATCCAGGAACCCCTTTAGAGGTCTAGATCGATGGATTATAGCAAGTCTCTGTCAGCATACTGATTAGAATGAAACCGAGAGCGAAATCTAATGAAAACACTTTATTTAAGATAAAATAAAATACAAAAAGTCTAATCTCAGTAATAGGCTACATTTTGGCAG